>JAQISU010000075.1:757500-897500 GCA_029339505.1 Unio delphinus | reverse complement strand
TCAGCACAGACTTACAGTCCTTATTTTCAGGCTGACATGTTAGGATAACCCTAACTCCAGACAACCTATCAGCACAGACTTATTTTCAGGCTGACAAGCCATATAATTTCTAGTAGGCTTACCAAACTGTTGGGATTTAGAGCCAGACTTGTTAGCCATGTCAGCGTTATTTTAGACACGTTGATTGATTCCAATAAGAGAAAACAATCTTCAGTTTAGTACACAAAGCAAAATATAATCACGTTCAACTGAAACTAAACGGAAAGACTCGCCAATGAATATATATTTGTTTAATGATTGCGTCATACGAACCAGATAACAAAGTACTCAAAATAGCCCATGACGTCAATGACATGCTTTGCTTCACTGTGTGGTCAACTTTGGCAAATCAGCACATTAAACCTTTGTCGCCTTGTTGCAAGACATATATACTTATACCGGTCAATTATTATTATGGAAGTCGATCCGGGCAAATCAGACGGTGGAAGTTTACCCCTTTGGTTAGCGGGTCCAACGCGAAACCATACAAAACTACCTTCACGATGTACAAAACACTACATTAGTAATTTCTCTGCAGAAAGAACGAGATTTTCCTCGACAGAGTACAAACCTCAAAGGCGACTTTGAGGTTATTGCAAAGCAACGTTTTCGCGGTTTTTTGTTTTTATCGATTGACTGGATATAAAGCTATATACGCCCAGACGCGGAAGAAGAAGGTAAGAAGCTTGAATCTGGGTGTGGTGATTGAAAATATTGATTAAACAGCCGTTTCAAACGACAGAACAAATATGTCTGATTAAATTGTTAAGTAATAAAGTAGTAGCAGAATCGATCAATCTTAAGGAAAATTAGACGAAATATAATTGTTTTATCTAACAGTAATCTTAGTTATAAGAAGATGGTTAACTGTCTAGGGTTTTTCAATGGCATCTTTCATGTAAATTTAAATCTGAAACATCGTTAACAACACAATGCGTCTCAACTGAATTCGTTTTAAGTAAATTTAAATCTGAAACATCGTTCACAACACAATGCGTCTCAACTGAATCCGTTTCAAGTAAATTTAAATCTGAAACATCATTCACAACACAATGTGTATCAACTGAATTCATTTTAAGTAAATTTAAATCTGAAACATCGTTCACAACACAATGTGTCTCAACTGAATTCGTTTTAAGTAAATTTAAATGCGTATCTTTTTCTTTTGCCGTTGACAATGCATGACAAGTCAATAGTTTAAATTTTTCGTGTTATATAACCATTAAAAAAATGTCTGTGGCTATTTAAGGATTTGTTTAAACTTCGGAAGGAAATTAATTTTATGAACATCTATCCCAAACACTCAGTTTATCTTATTTACGCCTAGACTCGTTTAAAATTGACGGTTTGTCCTATATTTGCCAGAAATTGTTGTTTTGATAATTTAAATTAACTTTGTTCTCAATTCTCAAAGTCCCGTTACTTATTGTACATATTTACAAAACCAATAATGTAACCAACAACCTTTTACAGTGTCATTTAAAAGGGTGACCTTCATATTAAGTAATACCTATGAACCGTTAGAGATATTGAAACAGTTTTAATAAATCTAGCTTGACAGACAATAAATACATTAACGAAGCAAACAATAAAAGATACTTTGCACTAATACCTGGTGGAAAAGAGTGTTTTAAATAAGAGTATGTTGGTTTTGATAATTAAGCAACTCTCTAGTTCTGACATGAAATGAAAACACAATTGAATCACAAGATGGAACTGGCGTTAAGACAATTCAGATAGAAATGCAGTTGCAGAAGAGGAAAGAGAGCGAATGGGAAAGAAACAATTTGTTAATGGTAGAGGGAATTATAAAGAGAAAAAGTAAAAGAATTTCATTCTACATTATAAGAGCTACCTTGTTAGTGTAAAGCATTACTTTAGAACCTATTAATTGGTGATGTTATTTAAACTATTAAGTTTAGTAACCACTTTAAACGAAAATAAACTAGATATTATTCACATGTGGAAATAATTTAAAAACATATGAAATGGCCGACGGAGCAGAGTTAGTGATATTTACATTTCACTACTAGTGATATTTACATTTCACTGCTAGTGATATTTACATTTCACTGCCAGTGATATTTACATTGAACTGCTAGTGATATTTACATTTCACTGCCAGTGCAACAAAGTGTTCATTATGACGTGGGTAAGGAATATATCGTGAAAGATTATGATTTGATAAGCGAGGTATTTAGAGAAGGTTATTATTCGATAGGTGGTGCTTTTCTACAAAGGTTGATAAAATCTTCGTTAACCGTATGCAACTCATATTAGCTGACGAGTTCAAGATGTGTGTCCACAGTGATGATAAGACTTACTTTGATGAGTGTCCACAGTAATGATAAGACTTACTTTGATGTGTGTCCACAGTGATGATAAGACTTACTTTGATATGTGTCCACAGTGATGATTTTGACTTACTTTGATGTGTGTCCACAGTGATGATAAGACTTACTTTGATGTGTGTCCACAGTGATGATTAGACTTACTTTGATGTGTGTCCACAGTGATGATAAGACTTGCTTTGATGCGTGTCCACAATGATGATAAGGCTTACTTTGATGAGTGTCCACAGTGATGATTTTGACTTACTTTGATGTGTGTCCACAGTGATGATAAGACTTACTTTGATGTGTGGCCACATTGATGATAAGAATTACTTTGATGAGTGTCCACAGTGATGATAAGACTTACTTTGATTAGTGTCCACAGTGATGATTTTGACTTACTTTGATGAGTGTCCACAGTGATGATAAGACTTACTTTGATGAGTATCCACAGTGATGATTTTGACTTACTTTGATGTGTGTCCACAGTGATGATAAGACTTACTATGATGTGTGTCCACAGTGATGATTAGACTTACTTTGATGAGTGTCCACAGTGATGATAAGACTTGCTTTGATGCGTGTTCACAATGATAATAAGACTTGCTTTGATGTGTGTCCACAGTAATCATAAGACTTACTTTGATGTTTGTCCACAGTGATGATAAGACTCACTTTGATGTTTGTCCACAGTGATGATAAGACTTACTTTGATGTGTGTCCACAGTGATGATTTTGATTTACTTTGATGTGTGTCCACAGTGATGATAAGACTTACTTTGATAAGTGTCGACAGTGATGACTTTGACTTACTTTGATGTGTGTCCACAGTGATGATAAGACTTACTTTGATAAGTGTCCACAGTGATGATAAGACTTAATTTGATGTGTGTCCACAGTGATGATAAGACTTACTTTGATGACCACAAGGTCGTAACATTAGCAGCTCTTTTCTCATAGGGTGTATTTGGTCAGTACATCTTCTACTTACCACTAAGCGGTAATAAACTATTTCAGTCAAATACAAGCACTTCCAAGATTTAGATATAATGTTTATGCTAAGACCGATCAGAAAATCTAAATATGTCATTAATATGTATATATATAGATATATAGATATATTGTTACGTATATTTAATATGTCATTTATATTTTTTTATTGTTTGTTTGTTAGATTTAAATTTGGCATTTTAAGTTTTCACCAAAGTGTTGAATATGATGTGGTTAAAGAAGGCATTCTAAGGGGTTATGAGCTAGACCCTGAAGCTTATCGAAAAAAATTCAGAAATTACAGAATAGAAGCTGGACAAACTCATGTCGAATTTGCTAGAGAAAAAGAGCACTTGTTTGATAGATGGTGCTTAGCCAAGAAAGTTGAACAAGACTATCAAAATCTCAAGCAAATGATATCAATTGAAGAGTTCAAAAACTGTGTCCATAGTGACATTAAAACTTATCTCGATGAGCATAGGATTGAAACCTTGGAGAATGCTGCTCGAGCTGCTGACGAATGTTCTTTGACACATAAAGTTAATTCTGTTAACAAGACTTCTACTCAACAGTCTTCTGGCAGAAAATTATTTCAGCCTAATACCAGCTCTTTTAAAACTCAAACGAGCACAACTTTCAAAAATCAAACTTCAGAGATGCTTGATTCTAGATCCATGTCTCTTCCGACGTGTATCTATTGCAAGAAAAAAAGGACATGTTATTTCTGATTGCTACAAATTGAAAAATAGGCATCAGAATCAAGATAGACATGTTCTAAATGCTCTTATCTCTAAGAGGTCAAGGTCACGGTCATGTTTTGAAAGCAATACATTTGTTGGGTCTAATAAATCCCAGTATGATTTTATTATGGAGAATTATGAACCATTCATATCGACGGATTCTATATCACTCTTGGGTGATTCAGCCAATCCCATCCCTATTAAACTTTTCAGGGACACAGGAGCTTCTCAGAGTCTTTTATCGTCAGGTACTTTGCCTTTTCTGAGAAGTCTTCTTCTAATGAAAGTGTTCTTATTCAGGGAGTAGGGTGTGGCTTCGTAATGTTCCTCTCCATTGTGCAAATTTGTCATCAGACTTAGTATCAGGACCTGTAACAGTCGGAACAATCTCGGTTTTACCCGTTGATGGCATTTATTTATTACTAGGCAACGACTTAGCTGGAGACAAGGTTGTGGTTAATCCACTTGTAACTGACAAGCCTGACTTGGATCAGAAAGTTGATTCAATTGAAAATTCGCTAATATATTTCAAGCTTTGCAGTTACCAGAGCTATGACAAAAAAAGCTCTTGACAATGATGTTGATGAAGCAGTATTCCTTTAGCTGACACGTGTATAGGTCAGGCTTTTGATGAGGTCACTTTTACTCCATGGTTGGATCAATCAGAAGGTACTGATCATAGTGATCCTCTTTTAACAACTCATTCTCTGTATTCTAATCAGGGTGATAAACGACAGTCACTTGTCGTCGAACAGGAAAAAGATCCTGAGATCTCCTGTTTGTTTCTTAGGGCCATAAGTGAGACTGAAGCCACTGAAATTACTGTCTGTTATGTCATTAAAAATGGAATTCTTATGCGAAAATGGAGACCTCCCGAGGTACTTGCTGGTGATGAGTGGTCGGTGAACTATGAAATAGTAGTTCCAAAACCTTACAGACAGGAAATTCTTAATCTGGCCCATGTAACGCCTTTGACTGGTCATTTAGGGATTAATATCACAAGATCTTGACTCACTTCTATTGGCCAAAAATCGAAAATGATGTTGCCAAATACTGTAGATCTTGTCATACTTGTCAAATGGTAGGAAAACCCAATGAGAAGATACCTAAGGCTCATCTACAACCTATTCATGCCTTTGACGAACCATTTAATAGAATTATGGTAGATTGTGCAGGTCCCTTACCCAAGACCAAGTCAGGTAACCAATACATGTTGATCATTATGTGTGCGTCAACAAGGTTTCCAGAACAATTCCGTTGAGGAATATAAAATCTAAAACAATGGTAAAAGCTTTGATAAAGTGGTTTTACTCAGTATGGCCTTCCCAAATCTGTTCAGTCTGATCAAGGTTCAAACTTCATGTCTGGAATGTTCCAACAAGTTATATATGAATTGGGCATTCAGCAATTCAAATCTTTTGCCTATCACCCTGAGATCCAAGGGGCATTAGAAAGATTCCATCAGACTTTGAAAAATATGAACCGATCATATTGTTTTAATGCGAATAAAGATTGGGATGAGGGCATTCATTTACTATTGTTTGCTGTTCGAGAATCAGTTCAAGAATTTTAGGCTTCAGTCCCTTTGAACTGGTTTTTGGACACACTGTGCGTGAACCATTGAAGTTATTGAAAGATAAACTTCTCTCTAATGAAGATACTGATATCAATCTTTTTGATTATGTTTCTGATTTTAGATACAAGTTGTCAAAGACTTGTGAGGTCGCAAGAGCAAATCTGCACCCTGCTCAATCTAAAATTAAATCAGGATATGATAAAAAAAAAATCGAAGGAAAGGAGTTTTCAGCCTAGTGATAGAGTCCTGGCTCTCTTACCCATGCCACAAAATCCTCTTCAGGCCAAATATTATGGTCCCTACACAGATGACAGGAAAATGAATGACTTAAATTGCATCATAAATACTCCTGGGAGGCGCAAACAAAAACAACTCTGCCATATAAACATGCTAAAAGAGTATATTGAAAGAGATAGCTATGTTAAACCTGTAATTAATTTAGTTGTACCTGTCCCACTCAGTGAAGAAATATCATCAGATTCTATTGATATTTGAATGGCTAATCTTTGTAATTCAGAAATTATGAAAGATCTAGATTAGAAACTTTCACATTTACAAGTGCCATAACGAAATGAACTGAAACAGTTATTATTTGAATATGAGCACTTTTTCCAGATGTTCCTACAAGGCCAAACAACATTTTTCATGACGTTGAACTTGAAAATTCCAAACCTGTTAAACAACATCCATACAGGATGAATCCACTCAAACAGGAATACTTAAAAAAGGAAATACAATATTTGCTGCAGAATGATTTTATCGAGCTTGTAGAAGTGATTGGAGTTCACCATGCATACTTGTTCCAAAACCAGATAAAACTTTCCGTATGTGCACTGATTATAGGAAGGTGAACAGTGCGACAAAAACGGATTCATTCCCATTACTAACAATTGACGATTGTATTGATAAAATTGGGAATGCCAAGTATGTCACCAAAATTTGACCTTCTGAAAGGATTTTGGCAGATTACACTAACGCAAAGAGCAAAGGAAATCTCGGCATTTGTGACTCCAAATGAACTCTACCAATATAGAGTAATGTCTTTCGGGATGAAAGGGTCACCAAGTACATTTCAACGTCTCATGAATATAATCACCTCTGGTCTAGAAAATTGTGATGCCTATATAGATGACGTCATCATCAACAATAACACCTGGATGGAACATCTAGCAACAATTCGAAAATTCTTTGACAGACTCACTGATGCATGTTTGACAGTTAATTTATCTAAAAGTGAGTTCTGCTGTGCTAGTGTGACTTTTTTAGGACATATTGTGGGACATGGACAAATTAAACTAATAGATGCTTAGGTTGAGGCTATTTCTAAATTCCATGTGCCTGAAAATTGAAAGCAACTGATGCGGCATTTAAAGATTTAAGATTCGTTCATTGAAGGGGGGGGGTGACCTGTACTTTACAGAGTAAACACCAGGTGTTGACCTCATTTCTGACCTGGTTTCAGAGCTGTAAACAACCTTTTAAAATGATTGGTTGGTTCCAAGGACAAAATGGAGCTTTATATAAACATCTTTCTATTTTAGTTAGGTCATGCGGTGTTTACGTGACTTCTTGAAGGTAGGCTTGTTCTGAAGGATTCTAGAAGATCGTGACCCCTTCCTTGTTTACGTAGAAACAGCTATATAAATTATGTTTTGCTATTTAGTAGAAGTTGGGCTGTTAGAATGTTAAGTTGTATTGTTTTTAGTTATTTTAAATTACATTGTACTGGAAATTATTTAAATCCGTTTGGATCAAGAGGATTTATTTTGTGATTTATCTGGAAAATAATTGTGCTCATTGAATTTCATAAGACCAGAAGTGACTTCATCACGTGACATCGTCTTCCATCTTCGATGCTTCACTAAGATACGAACTGGGAATTATTTGGACATTTTATTACCAGGACGTTTGCAATTTCACAAGTGGATTATATTTTGAATTATTTATGGATTAATTTTGGAATTGATTCTTAAAACCGTAAGTTTATTTTTTTTTCTGGAAAATATTTGTGCTCAATAAATTGTTTATTAACTTTTTACAAGCTTGTTATTTTCAGTCTTTCTATGTTACTGTTTATTCGAGCCAAAGCACGTAACAGTAGGCTGTACAGTATTTACCTTTCTGATAAGCATAACCCCCTTGACAATGTAACTCTTGATACCTTAAGAACGATATATATATATATATATATATATATATATATATATATATATATATATATATATATATATATATATATATGGTAGTTTTGCTCCTCTGTAGTTCAATCTAAAGTGACAATAAGTACAATTCAAGTATCGCTGCGCGATTCCGTAAGTCATGACAAATGATTGGTCAATGAATCCAATGTGACCACTACGGGTAAATCCAGTTAGCCCTTCTAGGCTCATCTCGTTAGCATAACGAAGTAATATATAATGTAAATACAACGTCATTACAACACCCATAAATGTACTTAGCATAAATGTCTAGCACTGGGGCATCATGCCGCAGACATGTAGCATGATGTCCCACCCAGTCACAATATCCTGACAGCAGCCACTTTTAACACCTCTCTCTCTCTCTCTCTCTCTCTCTCTCTCTCTCTCTCTCTCTCTCTCTCTCTCTCTCTCTCTCTCTCTCTCTCTCTCTCTCCTCCTCCTCTCTCTCTCTCTCTCTCTCTCTCTCTCTCTCTCTCTCTCTCTCTCTCTCTCTCTCTCTCTCTCTCTCTCTTTTCTCTTTCTCTCTTATAGGAAATTCCCATCATTGTTTTAAAAAACTGCTATTGTAAAACATCTGTTGAAATACCATGGCCCAGTAACGTGGAACACATTGCCCTATGCAATTATACAAAAATACACAGTAATCACTTTCCAGAGTGTTCTTAAAACATATTATTCGACTCCAAGAACAAACTTAAAGATCTAATAATGCTTCATACGTTAAATATTTTAAGGATCTTTTGTTTTCTAATTTTCTGGTATCTGTATTGTTTATTGTTGCCATATCATTATAGATGTTGTAAACCGTTTAGGGCTTCTAAGCTTAATCAATTTTCATCGTCCTCATTATTAGTATTATTGAAAGGACTAACCTGAGATCTGGAATCTAAAGTCAATAATTAACCCAAAAATTGTCTGTTTTAAATCATTCACGACAAATATTGAGCAAATGAATTTTAAAGCATGTGAATTTTAGAGCATGTGATTCTTAGAACATTTGAATTTTAGAGCTTGTAAATCTTAAAGCATATGGATTTTAGAGTATATGAACTTTGGCGAATATAAATTTTCGATATGTTATTTTTAGTGCAGATGATTTTTAGAGCTTTAGATTACATAAATATTACAGCATATGAATTTTAGAACATGAATTTTATAGCTTGTGAAGTTTAGAGCATATTTCAGTGCGTGTGAATATTAGAACATGTGAATTTTAGAACATGTAAAGTTTAGGGTATGCGATGTTTAGAAGGAAGTCTCGAGTACGTGAATTTTTGAGCATATGAATTTTTGAGCACCTGAATTTTAGAGCATATGAATTTTAGAGCACGTGAAGTTTAGAGCGTGTGACTCTTAGAGCGTGTGAATCTTAGAGCATGTGAATTGTCTTGTATATGAAGTTTAGAGCATGTGAATTTTAAAGCGTGTGAATTTTAGAACTTGTTATTTTTAGAGCATATGATTTTTACAGCATGTGAAGTTTAGAACTTGTTATTTTTAGAGCATATGATTTTTACAGCGTGTGAAGTTTAGGGCACGTACATTTTACATGTGATATTTAGAGTATATTATTTTTAGAGCATGCGAATTTTAGAGCTTTATGGAATATGAATTTTAAAGCATGCAAATTTTACATCTTGCGAATTGTAGAGCACATGAATTTTAGAGTATTATTTTAGAGCACAAGAATTTTAGAGCATGTGAATGGTATAGCTTTAGAGAATGTGAATTTTAGAGCATGTGAATTTTAAAGATTGTGAATTGAATAGCTTTAGAGAATGTGAATTTTAGAGCATGCAAACTTTAAATCTTTTGAATTGTGGAGCACATGAATTTTAGATTATTAATTTTAGAGCACGTGAATTTTAGAGCATGTGAATTGTATAGCTTTAGAGAATGTGAATTTTAGAGCATGTGAATTTTATAGCAGATGCATTTTAAAGCATTTTCTGTTGGCAGCAATTAAGATTTCATATATTTCATTTTTCATTTCATTTTATTTGTATTATTCATCGTAGTGATGGCGGTTATTTAAACATATTGCGAGGCATCGGTACATGATAAATCTGAATATATTACACGAGATCTTATATCGGAGATGCTATTCTACGATTTAAAATAGAGCTCTTCAAGTCCATTAATCAAACGAATCTTAAAGGTTGACTTTTATCGTCGAATGAAATTACAAGGAATGGAAGCGCGGTCAGGTAAATCACTAACACTAGAATCGGTGTTCTGACAAACTGCATAATGGATGTTTTCTTTAAGAAGAAAATATGATCTCTTCTCGTCTATTATGAGGACTTAAACAACTATAAATTTTGAAAGTTGAATGCAATTTTGATTGTTAAGTTATTTTATTGTGCCTTTGCCCTGTGATTACTTAACGCTGCTTACACTGCCGTTGTAATTTAAATAGGCTACCCTGGTCTATGTGTATATACTAGGAGTCCTAATGTAATTGATTATCATCATTGCAATAAGTCCTAATGTAATTGATTATCATCAATGCAATAAGTCCTAATGTAATTGATTATCATCATTGCAATAAGTCCTAATGTAATTGATTATCATCAATGCAATAAATCCTAATGTAATTGATTATTATCAATGCAATAAGTCCTAATGCAATTGATTATCATCAATGCAATAAGTCCTAATGTAATTGATTATCATCATTGCAATAAGTCCTAATGTTTGATTATTATCATTGCAATAAGTCCTAATGTAATTGATTATCATCATTGCATTCATTTTATTCCTCTTTTAGATGTTAAATGTTTTAAATTTTAATTTAAGTTTGTGTACACAGAACGCTTTTAAAGTCAGTGATAAATGAATGCTTTGTACCGCCAGACTAGAACCCAGAAGATTTTAATCAATCTTTACGTTAAAAATTTTGCATACACGGGCTCGATGAAAGTGTTTGGATGTCAAAGGCTCTATTACATAAAGGTTACCGGTGCAAATTAAATTCTACTTTAAAATCGAGAGAGTCATAATATCAGGTCGTTCAAACCAATCATGTTATAAAATTATTTTGATTTGTATTCGGCTGTAGGGTGCAATGAGTTCAAATACAAAAACTATTGAATTGAGAGGTAACTCATCAGCGACTCTAACAAATCGGGTAAGTAGTTCTAAATTATATTTTCCAGCAGCTATTTATTTATCCGTTCAATCTGTTTGATAGGTGAAGTCTTCTGACCAACCACTGTATACATAAACTGGGACGCCTTAATTTTACGTCGGTCGATCTGGTACCACGTTTAATTCATAAATGTTCTGGTATTTGCTAATGTAATCTAATTTTGCTTTCAACAAAACGTATGTATCATCTCATAGTATTGATTCATTTTACTAGAAATGGCCTTCTATTTGTCAAACACTATTTTGAAACGTTTTTATTTAGTAACAAACAACGAGGTGCTTGAACGTGCCAAGATTCTCAGCATGGTCACACTACTCCGGTGACGTCGGATGGATTATGCACGGATCTCCGAAGACCTTCTTTATTAGGAACTTGTCGCTGGCAAAACGTCTATCCGACAGCCACATCTACGCTTCAAGGATGTATGCAAGCGCGACATTAAAGCCCTTGACATCAATGTCAACACCTTAGAGAGCTTGTTCTAGAAAGCCCCAGTAGGTAACACGCTCTGATCACTGGTTTGAAAGCCGGCAAGAACAAGCTACGCTTGCAAGCTGATGAAAAGCGATCTCGGCGATCTCGGCGGAAGAAGAAGCAGCTCCAACAAAAACACTCAACTTTCATGTACAGAAAGGCACTGCCACTCCCGTGTTGGGCTATACAGCCACTACAGACTGCACAATAACCGACCGGGCCCACTTCCATCGACACTCAAAACTAACGGATGCCAACAAATTACGCCTAACATGTATAATATGCATACATTCAGCCTCCGTTTTTAGTAAATTCGAATACCAATGAAAATGTTGAATCCTAAATAATTTGTCCTGTGTTCGTTTTTCCTACCGATTTACATCCTCGAGCTCAATGTCTTAATATTCCTAAATTTGCGCCCCCTTCTTTTGAGTGATTCATGTTTAGCAAATGCTTTACATGACAAATGTTACACGTTACATCGTGAAGAAAAGTATATTAACATTACTTGGTGCCTCATTGTTCAATTAGGTACAAATCTAACTGCAAACACAGCAACTATAAAAGGGTATTAAGCCACATAGTGCCTATTGAAATACGACTCTACTTGCATTATCTAGTTTGTGTAATATAATTAGATATGTATAGGCCAAATATTAAACTCTCTTGCACCAGATTAAAGGTAGCGGTTTACCATGAGTACACTGAGTTTGTCTTATTTATCGGCAATTCTTAATGAACTTTATGTAGATACGACTTGCATTATAAGCGTTCTTTGCGTCAAGGTGTAGTTTTCATTTAAGTGTGATCTTGGAAATTCAGCCTTCATAAAAATATATAATGTTTTACATAGGTGGTATTACAAAATGCTTATTTGACAATTCTCTGTCAGAATCAATTGGACTCGATTTTTTGTATCTACGTTGGATCAAAGTTTGGTAATGGCCAATAATTCAAAAAAGAGAAATTAATTTGTAAAATATAGAAATGGCTGTAAAGAGAAGTTTATTAGTAAACTATAAATATGGCCGTAAAGAGAAGAAATTGTGAGTTGGTCAAAAACACTTGCTTTCAATTAGGAAATGATCTATTAACGGCCATACTTAACCATGTGTCCGTTTGCATTGTATATTTGTCTATTGTCATTGTATATTTGTCTATTGTCATTGTATATTTGTCTATATGAAGACTCGTTTCCCTATTTGAATTGTCTACTTGTCTATTGTCATTCTATATTTGTCTATTTGAAGACTATTGTTCCCTATTTGAATTGTCTACTTGTTTATTGTCATTGTCTATTTGTCCATTTTAAGACTATTTTTCTCTATTTGAATTGTCTACTTGTCTATTGTTATTGTCTATTTGTCTATTTGATGTGTGTGCCGTTTCAGATTAAAGAAGTCAAATATCTTGAAGCAAACAATTGATAAACCACTGACTGAAATCCAACATGAAAACATAATATTATTATATTATTCATTTGTGGTAAGATACGAATTCATATAGATTAGGGTTAGGGTTAAGATACGAGTTCACATAGATTAGGGTTAGGGTTAAGATACGAATTCATATAGATTAGGGTTAGGGTTAAGATACGAATTCATATAAATTAGGGTTAGGGTTAAGATACGAATTCATATAAATTAGGGTTAGGGTTAAGATACGAATTCATATAGATCCAAAATCTGGAAACTGATAAGTGGTCTATTCAGCATGTCAACCATGAAGGACATATTCTGACCGGCCCATTCTCCATTTCGTTTCATGACTTTTAGCCTTATTATGGTCATTCACATGTTTCTCTCCGTTTTCCTTCCTTTCATGAGGAATTCACTACTTAAATAATGGTATATATCAGGTATAGATTGGCGTATATATTTGCAAAACAATGCGTTTCTTTGACACATTTACTATATTACACTGACTGCATTATTTCAGGTGTACTCATTCGAAACACATTTCGCACACACATTTATTCGATTCGACAAGAGCATTTGATACTTTGGTTCTAAGGGTAATAATTTTGCGATGCACAAATTACAATGATGGTTCCTATAATTTTTTTGTGAAAGCTGTCTGAACTCTTCGTTCACTACCTTGATGAAGACATACGACTGTAATGAAGGGTTTGTTCATCTAATACGCTTCGGGGTTTGCTACAACATAATTACACCAATGCAAATTTGTACTTTATAATAATGTGTTTGATATGCAACTGACGTTTTTGATGTTGTAGATTTCATAGTAACGGTTCTAGGTATCATAAATGTATATGTATAATGATATATTTTAAAAGCAACACAGTTGTTCTAGTTTCTTATTTTTGTATGTTTATGTCGTTTCAGGTCTTCATTCCAATATATCGCTTGATTAGTGTAATCAAATTCAAAATTATATATATATATATATATATATATATATATATATATATATATATATATATAATTATATATATGTGTTTGTGTACATACAGATAGATAGATAGATAGATTGATAGATAGATAGATAGATAGATAGATAGATAGATAGATAGATAGATAGATAGATAGATAGATAGATAGATAGATAGATAGATAGATAGATAGATTGAAAAACATTATAAGTAGCATTTGGATTGCCTCTTTCTTTAAATTAAGTTAGTCGTCGTATACGTCTCTATTTCCATTTCATTTTCTTATTTCTTGAAAATGTATTAAATCAACAGATATAAATCATATATTTGGTAATGTTACTGCCATATATTACAAACATGTTTTGTCTTTTAACGCCTACTTATTTACAATAAAACAGTATATCCTATCATAACTCGAAGCCGTCACCATAAATGTGTTAATATTATTTATTTGTAATTAACTAATTACTAGTAAAGCAAGTCTAAACACTCTAAGTCTATTCGTTCCAGTTAAGAATACAAACTTATGTGACGAATTCTAATGTCAGTAATGAGACTGACTAAAGTGTGTCTGTGAAAACTGATTTAGAATTAACTTTCAATCTTTATTTCACTTCAACAAACTTTTAGTTGCCTAATATGTATGTCTAACGCTAAACATAACAATAGTCTCTCCTATAACTATAGTCTCTCCTATAACTATAGTCTCGCCTATAACTATAGTCTCTCCTATAACTATAGTCTCTCCTATGACTATAGTCTCGCCTATAACTATAGTCTCGCCTATAACTATAGTCTCTCCTATAACTATAGTCTCTCCTATAACTATAGTCTCGCCTATAACTATAGTCTCTCCTATAACTATAGTCTCGCCTATAACTATAGTCTCTCCTATAATGTATAATCGAGGCTGCTATGGTTATTAAGTTAAATGCAGCTATTCAGTACCCATGGTTTATTTCGTTTTATTTTGTGTTTCTTGTAGGAATCTTGTATAATAGAAAAGTTAAAATAAATGCTATTGTATAAGGGTCTAAATAAAATGGATTTCGTTTATTACATTATCTGACTCATCGAGGTGCTTTTTAAGTATGTGATTAGTCGCTTATGCAAATAGTTTAGTAGCATCAGTAAGCAAATTTAACTTTTATTCCTAAAATAGTATGTTAATATTTGCATTTTTTGTGGAAGGCAGGAACTCATTTTGGAACGTAAGACTTAAGAATGGTTCAACACATGGAAATTTCTATCCATAACATGTATTAAGTGGAGACAACTCAACACTTAAAGACCTATGAAAGGTTTTACTGCGAATGAACATTGGTCTAACTCAGATGATCTGTTTTTGTTTCTTCACATCGCAGAATATAAGCATTCTCATCGCTAAAATGTGATGTAATCTGAATAACCAGTCTGTGTTTTTGTATTTACCCATTCTTATAATTACTTTTAAAAAGATTACAACACAGCTTTGAGTTTGTACTAGCTTTTATATCATGTTTGTACCCAGTTTATCTCTCTGAAACATATTTATAGCAGTTTAAAGATCCTAGAGTGACACTTATGCCTCTTTGTTCCTCGTTGGGAACTCTAATGTATTAAACAGTGCTGCCTTTCAAACATAATGTTTTGTGTTAAGTTGACAAGCTGCCTTAATGGCCCAGTGTTTCAAAGGCAAGATGGATAGGTCAGAAACTAGATCCCACATGGAAATTTTTATGAAAGTGTTAAGACATCTTAGGTCTCAAACAATTTCCTATTTTATACGAAATGGAAATTCCTTTTAATTTGCACACAAATGTTTATTCTAATATCAGTGTATGCTATATTACGTACTCGCAAACGAATTATACATATTTATTCTAAGAGAGTATTTTTCGTCTTGTGATTGAACAGGGATGTCTCTGTTTTCCCCAATCATGTCTCGGGAATGTCTGGCGCCATTTGGAAGAGGACAAATACTTCCAAATCCCCAATGTTGTTCCTGACAATCGAGAAACATCGATATGGAACTCTTTTAAATAGAATCGATAAATCATTACCCTACATTACGTTTTGTTTCATGTTCTCAACAGACTTAATCCAATATGCATGACTTACCTATTAATTAGTGTTCAGTCCGTGAGCGTTCAAGTTATCAAAGTATCTTTTAAAGTAGTTGTATATATTTATTTGCAACAGTTTATTTGTGGTCAAGACCGATCAGGTGGCCAGTCGTGGGTTCGATCCCCGGCCGAGTCGTACTAAAGACTTACAAAAATGGTACTAACAGTTGCCTTTCTTAGATCTCAGCATTGAAAGGTTAATGTAAGAACTTGTCGACCTGGTGTTAGGATAATGTGGCTGAGTGGGAAATCCTGCTACATGTCTGCGCCATGATGCTCCAGTGCTAGACATCGCTGTAAACTTCCTCACTACAGATATCGTGGCGAAAACCCTGAATAACTGTTAAAGTTACGTTGAAAATCATAATCACTCAAGCACACGCGCACACACTCACACACTTGTGGTCAGGCATTTCACAATTGCGTGCTTGCCTCGGACATATCTGATAAATCTTCTGAATAAAGTTTGTTATATTTTACAAAATTTCTTTTCAAATGAATGGCGTAAAGCCTATGTAAAAATTAGATTTAAATTAGTCAACATACGTGGTGTGTGTTTGTTCGTGATTTGAATGTTTAACATAGCTTTAACACGTTTTCAGTCATATCGCTACCGTGTCTGAAGTGTGACAGTTTGTAGTGATGTCTAGCACTGGGGCATCATAATTCAGACATTATGCACCACAATGTTGGATTATCCTGACAACAGGCAAACTTGTTCTAACACTAGCTTATATTAATTCTGAGAGCCTAGCGAGGCAACTGTTAGTACCTTTTTATACGTCTTTAGACTTTACAGGGGTGCGAACCCGTGACCTACAGTATCCCAGGAGGACGCTCTAACTAGAAGGCCGCCGGACAGACATCTTCATTGCTACCTAAAATCTTGATTCCATAAAACTCGATTACCCAGCTTAAATAAATACGGAACCAACAAATTTAATAAAAAGCTTGGGTTTCAGAAGAGAAAAAAAACAGACTGGCTTCGTGTATTTGTCAGAAGGATATGGGCACTATTAAATGCAAATATATACATATTGCGATTAGCCCGTGTTGTTTCATCTTCAAGTTTTCGCATTAAATGTTAAAATCATATTACTTTATTGTTATGTTCACTAACAGATACCTCTTTTCGTGCTTAATGTCCCGTTGTATGTCTAATATGAGGCATTGTGAGAAATTTGATATCGGAAAATAAATCTTACGTAATATGATGCATCGGTACACAATGCAATATCTCAAACATGATTGAATGTATAAACTTTAATGTGACATATAGACAATAAAAATGCATAAAATGCAGTCGTTTGCTTTGTTATTAATGGGACTAATTTATGAAGAGAAATAATCCTTGTAGAAGACTTGCTTTATTATATATTACTTCTAAAGCTCCAATCGATTCCCCATGCCCTAAATAGAGCAATTTATTGATGCAGTTTGCAATAAAGCTTTATTCAGACCAAGTTTATTATGTAACGGAAGAGATTTTTTTATTTTCATGCATTTGAAAGAGTTGTTTTGATATTTTATATTCCATAACTTGATACGATTTTCTGTTTTCCGCAATGTATTTTGAAATATTAGATCTTTAACAATCACTTATATTAAACGGGATGCGCAAAATCTTTGCTGCTGCTCGCATCTCTACGTCATATAATCCTGAAATAGTTTTGACTTTGCGATTTGTTAGTGAGATCCTCTTTTAACTGTTAGCCATGTTGATTATGGACTACATAATAATTGCTATCTAAACACATTTAACTGTTAACCATGTTAATTATGGACTACATAATAATTGCTAGCTAAACACTCTTAAGTGTTAACCATGTTAATTATGGACTACATAAGAATTGCTAGCTAAACACTTTTAACTGTTAGCCTTGTTGATTATGCACTACATAATAATTGCTAACTAAACACTTTTAACTGTTAGCAATGTTGATAATGGACCACATAATAACTGCTAGCTAAACACTTTTAACTGTTAGCCATGTTGATTATGGACTACATAATAATTGCTAGCTAAACACATTTAACTGTTAGCCATCTTGATTATGGACTACATAATAATTGCTAGCTATACACTTTTAAGTGTTAACCATGTTAATTATGGACTACATCATAATTGCTAGCTAAACACTTTTAACTTTTAGCCATGTTGATTATGGACTACATAATAATTGATATCTAAACACATTTAACTGTTAACCATGTTAATTATGGACTACATAAGAATTGCTAGCTAAACACTTTTAACTGTTAGCCATGTTGATTATGGACTACATAATAATTGCTAACTAAACACTTTTAACTGTTAGCAATGTTGATTATGGACCACATAATAATTGCTAGCTAAACACTTTTAACTGTTAGCCATGTTGATTATGGACTACATAATAATTGCTAGCTAAACACATTTAACTGTTAGCCATGTTGATTATGGACTACATAATGATTTCTAGCTAAACACTTTTAACAGTTAGCCATGTTAATTATGGACTACATAATAATTGCTAGCTAAACACTTTTAACTGTTAGCCATGTTGATTATGGACGACATAATAATTGCAAGCTAAATAATTGTTAGCTAAACACTTTTAACTGTTACCCATGTTGATTATGGACTATATAATAATTGCTATCTAAACACTTTTTACTGTTAGCCATGTTAATTATGGACTACATAATAATTGCTAGCTAAACACTTTTGACAGTTAGCCATGTTAATTATGGACTACATAATAATTGCTATCTAAACACTTTTAACAGTTAGCCATGTTGATTATGGACTACATAATAATTGCTAGCTAAACACTTTTTACATTTAGCCATGTTAATTATGGACTACATAATAATTGCTAGCTAAACACTTTTAACTGTTAGCCATGTTGATTATGGACGACATAATAATTGCAAGCTAAAAAATTGTTAGCTAAACACTTTTAACTGTTAGCCATGTTGATTATGGACGACATAATAATTGCTAGCTAAATAATTGTTAGCTAAACACTTTTAACTGTTAGCCATGTTGATTATGGACTACATAATAATTGCTAGCTAAACCATGTTGATTATGGACTACATAATAATTGTTAGCTAAACACTTTTAACTGTTGGCTATGTTGATTATGGACTACATAATAATTGCTAGCTAAACACTTTTAACCGTTAGCCATGTTGATTATTGACTACATAATAATTACTAGCTAAATAATTGTTAGCTAAACACTTTTAACTGTTAGCCATGTTGACTATGGACTACATAATAATTACTAGCTAAATAATTGCTAGCTAAACACTTTTAACTGTTAGCCATGTTGATTATGGACTACATAATAATTGCTAGCTAAACACTTTTAACTGTTAGACATCTTGAGTATGGACTACATAATAATTGCTAGCTAAACACTTTTTACATTTAGCCATGTTAATTATGGACTACATAATAATTGCTAGCTAAACACTTTTAACTGTTAGCCATGTTGATTATGGACGACATAATAATTGCTAGCTAAATAATTGTTAGCTAAACACTTTTAACTGTTAGCCATGTTGATTATGGACTACATAATAATTGCTAGCTAAACCATGTTGATTATGGACTACATAATAATTGTTAGCTAAACACTTTTAACTGTTGGCTATGTTTATTATGGACTACATAATAACTGCTAGCTAAACACATTGAACTGTTAGCCATGTTGATTATGGACTACATAATAATTGCTAGCTAAACACTTTTAACCGTTAGCCATGTTGATTATTGACTACATAATAATTACTAGCTAAATAATTGTTAGCTAAACACTTTTAACTGTTAGCCATGTTGATTATGGACTACATAATAATTACTAGCTAAATAATTGCTAGCTAAACACTTTTAACTGTTAGCCATGTTGATTATGGACTACATAATAATTGCTAGCTAAACACTTTTAACTGTTAGACATCTTGAGTATGGACTACATAATAATTGCTAGCTAAACACTTTTAACTGTAAGCTATGTTGATTATGGACTACATACTAATTGCTAGCTAAACACATTGAACTGTTAGCCATGTTGATTATGGACTGCATAATAATTGCTAGCTCAACACTTTTAACTGTTAGCCATGTTGATTATTGACTACATAAAAATTACTAGCTAAACACTTTTAACTGTTAGCCATGTTGATTATGGACTACATAATAATTGCTAGTTAAACGCATTTAACTGTTAGCCATGTTGATTATGGACTACATGATAATTGCTAGCTAAACACTTTTAACTGTTAGCCATGTTGATTATTGACTACATAATAATTACTAGCTAAATAATTGTTAGATAAACACTTTTAACTGTTAGCCATGTTGATTATGGACTACATAATAATTACTAGCTAAATACTTTTAACTGTTAGCCATGTTGATTATGGACTACTTAATAATTGCTAGCTAAACGCATTTAACTGTTAGCCATGTTGATTATAGACTACATAATAATTGCTAGCTAAACACTTTTAACTGTTAGCCATGTTGATTATTGACTACATAATAATTACTAGCAAAATAAATGTTAGCTAAACACTTTTAACTGTTAGCCATGTTGATTATGGACTACATAATAATTACTAGCTAAATACTTTTAACTGTTAGCCATGTTGATTATGGACTACATAATAATTGCTAGCTAAACACATTTAACTGTTAGCCATGTTGATTATGGACTACATAATAATTGCTAGCTAAACACTTTTAACTGTTGTCCATGTCGATTATTGACTACATAATAATTACTAGCTAAATAATTTTAACTATTATCTATCTTGATTATGGACTACACAATAATTGCTATAATTGCTAGCTAAACACTTTTAACTGTTAGCCATGTTGATTATTGACTACATAATAATTGCTAGGTAAACACTTTTAAGTACAACTTCGGAATCACGAAAGGCAACAGTTGGCAAGGATTGTTGTGATACTTACAAATCAAAATAGTGGACAACGGTTCCGGTGATTATTAAAAATGTTTGAGTTGACTTCAGCTGTCGATTATATCGTTACTTTAGGTCCTAAGTATTGTCGATTATATCGTTACTTTAGGTCCTAAGTATTGTCAATTATATCGTTACTTTAGGTCCTAAGTATTGTCGATTATATCGTTACTTTAGGTTCTAAGTATTGTCGATTATATCGTTACTTTAGGTTCTAAATATTGTCGATTATATCGTTACTTTAGGTCCTAAGTATTGTTTATTTCAATATATGTTGGAAATGTAAGGTTATAGATGACCAACGTGGTCAGTTCTGATTCTTTGTTGAGAATCATGTGTCTCATTTCCAAAGTTGTCACTTCTGATTCCTTGTTGAGAATCAGGTGTCTCATTTCCAAAGTGGTCAGTTCTTATTCCTTGTTGAGAATCAAGTGTCTCATTTCCAAAGTGGTCAGTTCTTATTCCTTGCTGAGAATCAAGTGTCTCATTTCCAAAGTGGTCAGTTCATATTCCTTGTTGAGTATCATTTGTCTCATTTCCAAAGTGGTCACTTCTGATTCCTTGTTGAGCATCATGTGTCTCATTGTTAATTGCTGGAAAGATAACAACATAGCTCCTTACTTATAAAGCATGAATTCGTATGGAGGCTAATTATTATACAAATATCTTCCAGTTCGGAATAATATGAATATGTAGTAGGGATCTATTACTTCCGACTTGGTGATATATAATAATATCATACATAATGACATCATGTACTAATAGTTCTACTTGCACCCTTTAGTAAAATGAATAATTTGTTTCATATAGCTTAGGTTTAGTTGTATGAGATATAAGTAAACGACATAAGTACAATTTTCTTTCATACAATATTGTTAGTAGTTACAATTTTATAAAAACGAATATTAGTAAAATGTAAATTTAAAATGCGTGTGGCAATTACGAAGTGATACGTATATATTGCTACGTGTATTAAATGCTCTAATAAACAATTCGTTTTGCCGCATTATTTTTTAAAAAGGAAATAAGTTATGGCTTATATAATAACATTAAGATCCACTTATTAGATTTTAAAACACTCTTTGAATCAAACAATCCTTGTATTGGCCTTCCTTATATATATATATATATATATATATATATATATATATATATATATATATATATATATATATATTATGTTACGTATATTTGATATGTCATTTATATTTATTTTTATTTTTGTTTGTTAGTTAGATTTAAATTTGGCATTTTAAGTTTTAAGATTCGTTCATTGGAAGGTGGGAGTGACCTGTACTTTACAGAATAAACACCAGGTGTTGACCTCATTTCTGACCTGGTTTCAGAGTTGTGAACAAGCTTTTAAAATGATTGGTTGGTTCAAGAATAAAATGGAGCTTTATATAAAGATCTTTCTATTTTAGTTGGATCATAAGGTGTGTACGTGATTTTTTTTAACGTAAATTTGTTCTGATAGTTTCTAGAAGATCACGTGACCCTTTCCTGTTTACGTAAAAACAGCTATATAAATTATGTGTTGGAGCGAGCTATTCAGTAGAAGTTGGGCTTTTAGTATACTAAGTTGTGTGTGTGTTTTTCAGTTATTATAAATTACTTTGTACTGCAAATTGCGTCAATTGGTTTTGATCAAGAAGAATTATTTTGTTATTTATCTGGAAAACAATTGTGCTCATAGAAATTTTATTAACCAGAACTGCCTTCATCAAGTGACATCGTCTTCCATATTGGATACTTCGCTGGAATTCGATCTTAGAATGATTTGGACATTTTATTACCAGGACTTTTGCAATTTTCTAGTGGATAATATTTTGAATTATTTTTTAATTAATTTTGAAATTGATTCTTAAAACCGTAAGTTTATTTTTCTTTTCTGAAAAATATTTGTACTCAATAAATTGTTTATTAAGTTTTTACAAGCTTCTTATTTTCACTCTTTCTATGTTGTTCTTTATTCGAGCTTAAACACGTAACAATTATATATATATATATATATATATATCATATAAAAAGACAGACAATCAGAGCGGCTAAGCTAAGACAGCTACAGAGAGATAGAGACAAAGAGAATGTTAATTATACAACATGTACTGTGCTATCCATAAATTCTATAGAAGGACGCTTGATAAAAGTCGACAGAATTGTTATTTGATTTAAATGATAAATACTAACAACATAAGAATTTTTAATTTGTAGTCTACTGCATATACACCTAATTTATTGTTAGGTATTGTTCATAACATATATATCTGAATAATGAAAATTATTACTGTATATATTGTTATTTATTGTTTATAACATATATCTCTGAATAATGATAAATATTACTGTATATATTGTTATTTATTGTTCATAACATATATCTCTGAATAATGATAATTATTACTGTATATATTGTTATTTATTGTTCATAACATATATCTCTGAATAATGATAATTATTACTGTATATATTGTTATTTATTGCTTATAACAAATACCTCTGAATAATGATAATTATTACTGTATATATTTTTATTTATTGCTTATAACAAATACCTCTGAATAATGAGAATTATTACTGCATTTGAAACGAACAATAGATTTATGTTGTGTCCGTGATGTAAACATTTCTAATACATGTGACATTCACTAATATTGTTGCAGTTAGTGGTTGCATTATTGCTTGCCATGATTGTATTACCAAGGAAATGTTGTTGTACATATGTATTTAAACTTTCACTCTGGTTAATTGAAGGCAGGAGTTTTAGTTGCTGATTCAGCTTTTAGTTTGGCTATTCATACATTATTACAGCTTACACCATCAAAGAGCAGATTGTAATCATCAATGATCAGTTAGCATCAGCCAAGTTGGTTCCCACATTCCCATTCTCGAGGCTTTCAAGTCTCATTTTATCGCCCACAGCCATAGTACAAACTGCAAATAAAAAAGCTCACACAACAGACATCAAATTGTATGAGCTATTAAAGTTATTATGTTCCTCTCAGGGGAGGTATGGTGTTAATCTTCTGTCACAAAAGGTATCTTAGCTACATTTCTCATCAAGTGTATATCATAGCCTGGACATGAGATGCACAATCCATTGTCCGCGGGTGAAACCGGTTTGCGAACGGTTTCTGTCTGGCCCTCATTGTAAATTAAAAATAACACAGAAATCTGGCCGATGAACATTAATAATATTGAAGAAATTGGTGCATGCGGCCCTCGTGTACTCTTAGCAACTGCAATATGGCCCATGGCCCCAAAAGGTTATGCTAAGCTTAATCAACGGATTAGACATAGATCAATGATAAAGGGTTTCCGTTTTATGCCCAAGGAAAATATATGCGTTTTATGCCGTATGTTTAAATCTTTTAAGTAACTTATTTGCATTCATATATTTAGATGATTGTGATAGACCTGGCAAGCAATGTAGAAGGAAAACTCTGCATCAAAATTCGCTATTTAACCACGACATCGTTAGTGTGCCGAGAGACATGTGTATGCTGCAGACAGAGATTCCTTAAATAATTTGTACCAGAGAACAGATTTGATATTCTTTCCTAAGTCGGCATTACATTGCCACTTCTGAGTTGATACTCCATAAAATAAAAACTATTAAATATGTACATACTATATGATTATAAAATACATATAAGGAAATATTTCGCGTATGAAGTGGACACATGGAGCTGTCCCGATGGATAATACGAAATGAACGCGTTAAATATTAGCTTATATCAACAGCAACAAAAGACTATATCATTGTACTGTGTACATCTTAAAGCAAGTAATTAGTATAAGACATTCCCATCCAGTATGACAGTGAAATTAATACTGTAAACTCCAAAACTGCATTAATAAATTAATCCAAGAAACATTTTGTCCTGCTAAAAGCCAGACATTTATTCGTTTGTTAGGAATAAGTAAAGATACTATGTACATGTTTACAATACAAGAGTGAACATAAGAGTGATTTGTATAGGCACTGAACAATGATTATATCAATACAAATATGTTAATAAGCCCAGTTCGTTGATCAGCCAACCGTAAGTATACATGTTCTACAATTTTCTTAGTATGCTCTTCAGGTGTGGAATAGTCGTTTTTCTTATTGTTGAAGACAGGGGATTTTTTTAGTTTCATTTTCTAAATGCAGCTCATCGTTCATGAACACATTAACTGAGATGAACTAACTGAGACAACCTGACTCAGACAACCTGAGACAACCAGACTGAGACAACCTCAAACAACCTGAGACGACCTGACTGAGACAACCAGACAGACAACCTAACTAGGACCGCCTGACTGAGACAACCAGACTGAGACGACATGACTGAGTAAACCAGACTGAGAAAACCTAACTGAGACAACCAAATTGAGAAAATCTATCTGAGACGACCTGACTGAGACAATCTAACTGAGACAACATGACTGAGAAAACCAGACTGAGAAAACCTAACTGAGACGGCTAGACTGAGACAACCAGACTGAGACAACCTAACTGAGACGGCCTGACTGAGACAACCTAACTGAGACGACCTGACTTAGACAACCTGACTCAGACAACCTAACTGAGACGGCTAGACTGAAACAGACAACCTAACTGAGGCAACCTAAATGAGACAACCAGACTGAGACAACCTAACTGAGACGACCTGAATGAGACAACCAGACTGAGACACCCTAACTGAGACAATAAGACTGAGACAACCTAACTGAGACGGCCTGACTGAGACAACCTAACTGAATCGGCTTGACTAAAACAACCTAACTGAGACAACCTGACTGAGACAACCTAACTGAAACAACCTGACTGAGACAACCTGAGACATCCTAACTGAAACAACCTAACGGAGACGGCCAAACTGAGACTACCAGACTGAGACAACCTAACTGAGACAACCTAACTGAGACAACCTAACTGAGACCGCCTGACTGAGACAACCAGACTGAGACGACATGACTGAGAAAACCAGACTGAGAAAACCTAACTGAGACGGCTAGACTGAGACAACCAGACTGAGACAACCTAACTGAGACGGCCAGACTGAGACAACCAGACTGAGACGACCTAACTGAGACAACCTAACTGAGACAATCTAACTGAGAAAGCCTGACTGAGACGTCCTGACTGTGACAACATGACTGAAACAACCAGAGTGATGTAACAAAAGAAGGTTAGCAAAACAGGTAGAATTTTCTTTTGCAAATGTGGGAAAGTGTTGTCACACCCCTGTGGTCCATGCGAAGGAAATTCTATGAGAATATCTTCAACATTTCAGTGGAAAAGACGCTTTGGAATGCTGTTTAATTCCAACGTGTCATATGAATGCAATACAAAAAAGCCACATATGACTGAAAGAATGTATCCGCACCGTGAACTACTACATGTGCTATTGTTCAACCTACAAACAATAATTTATTTTATATCCTTCAAAATAATTTCATCTTCAATCATTTAAATTTGTCAGTTTACAGCTGAGTCATTACAGTCAAAATAAGAATGGTGTCAATGCCGTGCAATTATATTTGTACGTATTAGTGTTTATGCTGTTTGAGTTGTGAATGTCGTACCCTATACTGATAAGATGACTGTCTTTACTCTTTGAAATGATCAAATAATGTCTACATCATATTCCTAAGTTTATGTCACTTAAATAAGTATACGTAGAGTTCGACTGGTAGTTTGCGTCTTTTTTTTTCAACTCAAACTAATTATGCGTAGAGTTCGACTGGTAGTTTGCGTCTTCATTTTTCAACTCAAACTAATTATGCGTAGAGTTCGACTGGTAGTTTGCGTCTTCATTTTTCAACTCAAACTAATTATGCGCAGAGTTCGACTGGTAGTTTGCGTCTTCATTTTTCAACTCAAACTAATTATGCGTAGAGTTCGACTGGTAGTTTGCGTCTTCATTTTTCAACTCAAACTAATTATGCGTAGAGTTCGACTGGTAGTTTGCGTCTTCATTTTTCAACTCAAACTAATTATGCGTAGAGTTCGACTGGTAGTTTGCGTCTTCATTTTTCAACTCAAACTAATTATGCGTAGAGTTCGACTGGTAGTTTGCGTCTTCATTTTTCAACTCAAACTAATTATGCGTAGAGTTCGACTGGTAGTTTGCGTCTTCATTTTTCAACTCAAACTAATTATGCGTAGAGTTCGACTGGTAGTTTGCGTCTTCATTTTTCAACTCAAACTAATTATGCGTAGAGTTCGACTGGTAGTTTGCGTCTTCATTTTTCAACTCAAACTAATTATGCGTAGAGTTCGACTGGTAGTTTGCGTCTTCATTTTTCAACTCAAACTAATTATGCGTAGAGTTCGACTGGTAGTTTGCGTCTTCATTTTTCAACTCAAACTAATTATGCGTAGAGTTCGACTGGTAGTTTGCGTCTTCATTTTTCAACTCAAACTAATTATGCGTAGAGTTCGACTGGTAGTTTGCGTCTTCATTTTTCAACTCAAACTAATTATGCGTAGAGTTCGACTGGTAGTTTGCGTCTTCATTTTTCAACTCAAACTAATTATGCGTAGAGTTCGACTGGTAGTTTGCGTCTTCATTTTTCAACTCAAACTAATTATGCGTAGAGTTCGACTGGTAGTTTGCGTCTTCACTTTTCAACTCAAACTAATTATGCGTAGAGTTCGACTGGTAGTTTGCGTCTTCACTTTTCAACTCAAACTAATTATGCGTAGAGTTCGACTGGTAGTTTGCGTCTTCATTTTTCAACTCAAACTAATTATGCGTAGAGTTCGACTGGTAGTTTGCGTCTTCATTTTTCAACTCAAACTAATTATGCGTAGAGTTCGACTGGTAGTTTGCGTCTTCATTTTTCAACTCAAACTAATTATGCGTAGAGTTGAAGTGGTACCGTAGTTTACGTCTTCATATATCAATCAACTCGTAATGTGTATTTTATAATTACTGGAGATGTGTGACATTACAAAATGTTCATTATATAAATGTTTTTTTTTTTTATACCGTATTTGAGTTGTGCATGGATTATATAGGAGAGACGTACTGTGTGTTCAGTGTCTTAATATGCATGCGTTTTCCTGCCAATACCTATTAACTTTATTTTTGAACATATCTTTATGTCATATTTATATATGATACTTTTTTTGTCTGAGTGTTGCTCTGTATATTTATATATCTGTCCGTCTTTCTAATTTACGCTTTTGAGTTCAAATAGTTTATGTTTCAATATATTTGCAGGTTGAATTGTATGTGATTGAAGTGTTCAGATATTGTATCATTTGTTATTGGTAATAATATTGTATTTGAATAAGGAACACAAGTTAGGATGCAGAGAAAAGCCTCACATAATTAATCTCGTAATATAATATTTTAATTAAATTCAAGTGTAATCGTTGCATACATGATACATATACTTATATATTTAAATTGGTTGTATACCTTATTATAATGTCGCCTCGACTTGTTGTCCTGTGTCAAGATAATGTGATTGAGTGGAACATCATGATCTATGTCTGCCCCCATAATGCTCTAGTGCTCGACATCACTATAACCTGCCACATCGCAGACATCGTAGCAATATGACTACACAGTTATTCAATCTACATTAAAACTCCAAATGATATCACCTCTTAACACTATACTTTCATGCATTTCAGCATAAAATTGTTATGTAGAGAAGAATTTTCAAATGTGTAATTAGTCATTCATCGTATTATTATGTATGTTTTAAGTGCAACCCTCAAATATATGTTTTCATAATAATGTCACACATCTATGCATTTACGTAACAATAACTCTTTCAAATCGTAATTCAAAAACATTATCTTAAACAGGAATGTGTTTGAAAAATATCGCCTGATGACACAACATTGGAATATCCCAGTATACAATGTGTAATTGACTGAATCACTATAACGGGAGACCGTTATATAGCCAGAATATAGAATCATGAAAGGCTTAGTGCAAGTCTTATTGTAACGTAGATTTAAACGTCCTATATGATTTCATTTGTTGACCAATTTACCCTTTATTCCTCACTGGAGAAACAGTTTCATCTATAATGTGTCTTGATGTTTGTCTTGTTGTTTCTTTCTACTTGCATTTCCGAGACCAATTAGCAATTCAATCGTATCCTGGCTCAGTATCTTATGTGCATAGACATTGTAAATAGAATCTTGCGATCATTTGCATTTATTACGCTTGCTGCAAGTGGAATTTAATTGTTACAGCTTATCGACCAAAGTAAAATTTCTGACCAAACAGCTTCAGTGCATTTATTTTATATGTATTATTGTTCTAATGCAAAATTGAAAAGTGGACACTGCCGTTTATGGTAATTAAGAATATTGGTGTTGCATCCATCCTACCAGTAAAAGAAGGCAAATGAATGTTGGTGAAAAGTGCAATTGTATCAAAGTCTGCCGTTTTGGAATATATAATATGTAAAAGACACATAATTGTTTATACACTACACGCTCAAAATACATTACCACTTGAATTTACCTCACGATGAACAGTTGTGACTCACTATCTGAATTTCACTCGTACAATGGTTAGAAGAAAATCTGACGCATATTTCCGTGCCCTGATCTGCATTATTTTCTTCAACTACTTGAGTGTCAGTTCCATAGCTTTCTGATAAAATGCCGTTAGTTAATAGTAGTTACAGTCTTTGTATTAAAGAATCTTGCTAGGTTGATTACTTTGTTATATTTTGCCAACTGGTCTTACAGTCTAATTATTGGAAAGACCTGCCATTTAGCTGCAATATCTATCAAAATTTCCTTAAGGATACAGATCTTGCAGTTCAGTTGTATTAATTCCTAAATGACTATCCAATATATCAGATTGGTTGCTTTCTTTCCATTTTCTTAATTCAAGAATGATTTAGACAAATTTAAAACGCTTTGTTTCAGTACTGACCCCGTGCCTTAAAGACAATGATATAAAGGTTATTTGTTGCCTAAACTGCATCCTGTCCCGTCTTGGTTAACGGTACTTTAAAGTAACCTGTCCCGTCTTGGTTAATGGTACTTTAAAGTAACCTGTCCCGTCTTGGTTAACGGTATTTTAAAGTAACCTGTCCCGTCTTGGTTAACGGTACTTTAAAGTAACCTCTCCCGTCTTAGTTAACGGTACTTTAAAGTAAACTGCCCCGTCTTGGTTAACCGTACTTTAAAGTAACGTGTCCCATCTTGGTTAACGGTACTTTAAAGTAACCTGTCCCGTCTTGGTTAACGGTACTTTAAAGTAAACTGTCCCATCTTGGTTAACGGTACTTTAAAGTAACCTGTCCCGTCTTGGTTAACGGTACTTTAAAGTAAACTGTCCCATCTTGGTTAACGGTACTTTAAAGTAACCTGTCCCGTCTTGGTTAACGGTACTTTAAAGTAAACTGTCCCGTCTTGGTTAACGGTACTTTAAAGTAACCTGTCCCGTCTTGATTAACGGTACTTTAAAGTAAACTGTCCCGTCTTGGTTAACCGTACTTTAAAGTAACGTGTCCCATCTTGGTTAACGGTACTTTAAAGTAACCTGTCCCGTCTTGGTTAATGGTACTTTAAAGTAAACTGTCCCATCTTGGTTAACGGTACTTTAAAGTAACCTGTCCCGTCTTGGTTAACGGTACTTTAAAGTAAACTGTCCCGTCTTGGTTAACGGTACTTTAAAGTAACCTGTCCCGTCTTGGTTAACGGTACTTTAAAGTAAACTGTCCCGTCTTGGTTAACGGTACTTTAAAGTAACCTGTCCCGTCTTGGTTAACCGTACTTTAAAGTAACGTGTCCCGTCTTGGTTAACGGTACTTTAAAGTAACCTGTCCCGTCTTGGTTAACGGTACTTTAAAGTAAACTGTCCCGTCTTGGTTAACGGTACTTTAAAGTAACCTGTCCCGTCTTGGTTAACGGTACTTTAAAGTGAATATGTGCCTTCTGTTTGTAGCTGTTTTAAATAATGACCGAAAGCAATATGCAGTCCGTAAAATTCAAAGCTTAATGACTAAAAGCAATATGCAGTCCGTAAAATGCAAGGTTTTCTCATGCATGGACCCCGTATGAAAATGTAAACTAGTAAATCACATTTGATGTCGAAATGTTGTTTATGTAATTTGAAGACGTACTTTGAGTATCTTCGTTTAACCCTAACCCTAACCCTTTCAAAGATAATTTACTCCACCCTTTTTTATTCCACTCACGCTGTAGATTTTTTAATGTGCCGTTCGAACTCTCTTGAGCTGACCAACGTACGCCGAAGATTCAGATTCTTTAATTAACATATTATATTAATAATCAAACTGCGATAAAATAAAAAATTTAAAATAGATAATATGATGCGACATTAATATTTTGCATTGAATCTTCCATAGACATATAACAAAAGTGCGCTGCCTTTGCAATTATCTACAAGGGAGATCAGTTATTGGTTCAAATAATTCTTCCTTTATTTAATTAAGTAGTAGACTAAACTGTGTACATCATGTACGTAATAAGAGGATGATGGGTACATTTTATTATGAAAGACATTTTACAAGCGATGCCTTGATGATTTCAAATATGCCACTAACTTAACTGTAAGTACATTTATACTTACACAAATCTATTTAAATTACATGCTTAATATTTTTATAAAGTCATAATGTGTACCCAAATATGGATAATATGTTACATCAGTTATGTACCTAAAATAAAAGAAGCATTGTCAAATAACTCTAGATCAAGATATGAATAAAAGCGTCATATCCCCGTAACCATTACGTGGGCAATCATCAGTTGTTAAGGAATGTGAAATGTAAGATTGCATTTTTCAATTAAATGATCTAAAGACATTGATGTGACGGATTTAAAATATAATACCTTGCCGGTTCAGTGGGCATTGGACGTGCATTAGAGGTTTATAAATGCAGTACACCAGAATGCAAAATCTGTTTCTTTGTTCAACGTCAATTAATAATTTCCCTTAGGCTAGATGTGGACGCCCTGGCTGGCGTCAGCTACTCATTTCTAGTTCTTTTCAGTAATATTTTATCTACACAAAACATTTATAAATGTCTGTATATTTAGTATATTTCCCATACGGGTTTGCTTGATGGAACTTGTATACCAATCTTACTTTATTTTCATTTCGATTCAAATAAATATTTACAAAGTTTAGACGCCAGTCGAAAATATGATAAGCGACTATTTAATATAAAGTTGATTGGAAACCGCTTGTGATTCTATTGCGGATAACAAGTAGGAACATTCTCAATTTCTGTTGTGCACGTTTTGAATTTCTCCCTACCGGAAAATAAAATATTCCCTCGCTGACTCGAACGATTTAAGCGCTTTCACTTTTTGGTCAAATTACTGCGGACTTTTTAGTTTCCTAATTTAAATGTTCAATTAATAAGGATATGATTTATCCATACATTATACATATTTAAGCACTGATTATCGTTTTCTGTCTGAAAGTCTCTACAGGCAAATATCATGTAATATCTGCTATTTAATGTTCTTCTGTTTCTTAACTAATTTTAATGATTATTTCTGTATTGTACTTGTGTAATTGTTATTGTTAGCTACATACATACATACATACATGCATGCATGCATGCATGCATGCATGCATGCATGCATACATACATACATACATACATACATACATACATACATACATACATACATACATACATACATACATACATACATACATACATACATACATACATACATACGTAAAAAAGATATTGTGTATTTTAACAGGTTTCCTACATTACAATCAGATATTAATAAGCATTTGCTCAAAAAGAAAATCCTTCAAGATATTATTTGATGTTGAATGGTCTGTCAATAATGGATTGCTGACTGAACAAGTTTTAGGGTCATTTAGAATATCAGACAGGTTAGTTGTGCCAATTACGATTCTGGTATTGCATGAACAAGTCAATCCAACGATTGTGATACTGATATATAGCAATGGTATCTGGACTAATTCAGGTGGAAGCAATTGTAGTCTAGATGGAATCAATCTAGTTAATTTTAAGACATTTTCGACAAGATGGTGTTATGATTATTCATTCAACCAAATGAACAATGTCTAAATATAGAACTTTCTTCAATTTATATATATATATATATATATATATATATATATATATATATATATATATATATATATATATATATATATATATATATATATATATATAAAAAGTAATTTTTTTACAAGTTGCTAATATTTGCCATCTGCAGGCCCTTCCTAAGAAATCCCGTTCGTTATCATATAATTCTGCTTAACAAAGGTGTGTGTGTGTGTGTGTGTGTGTGTGTGTTGTGTATTGTGCGTGCGTGCCTGCGTGTGTGTGCGTGTGTGTGTAACTCCCTAAAACTTATGTTCTGGTTATCTAATGATCACTCCGGAATGGATTAAATGAATAACTCACACACAATGTGTGAAAGACGAAAATGCATTAATTTAATTAGTAAAGAAAAATATGATGTAAAATTACAATGATTTCCACACGCTCTCAACATACAGTTGATCCAATCACTCTATACTAACATTCACACATTGAAAATAAACCATTAATATTTTATCTATCTGATATACAGCCTCAAGAAAGCTCAATTTAAAATAATAGTACACACTAAAGGATTCACATAATTTCACGTATAGACTAGGATTGAGATTCAAACAATCTCAAGTTTTCAAATACGTTTCAAATGTTTTGCACTGTCAGAAAGATTTACAAACCTTCTGTAATTCAAAATAATCTAATGTAAATACAAATATACCACTTGAAATAACAATTGGAAGAAACATATGCTTCTTGACCCTTGTACAGTCGCACGATTCATACACCGGTAAACCGCACAGTTTCACCACGTCCCTTGGATCGGCCCTCTTTCTTGTATCGGCCGCTCGCACCCTTAATGGATCCACTACATGTACAGTCAGTCATACGTATACACGTACAGACAGCATACAGGACCCCTGTATTAGCTACGTCTACAGCCGTGGCTCCACCACATGTACAGACATATGTGCATACATATAGACATCTAAATAGCTCTACTCGTTAGCTAAACTCATCAGTCTCGTTACACCCGTTAGACTCGTTCGCTTATTAGCCCGGTTAGCCTCGTTAGCCCTATGGCTTACAGAAATAGCACGTGTACTCTCCTCAACAGATCGAAAGTGACCAGTGTCAGTTATACCTTAATCGTGCTTAAATTCATAGGAAAGTGAGTAATATTCAGGGTAAAATACCCGTACATATCGTGATTATAATGTCCGTAGCCGCAAGTAGTTCACGGCTAGACAAATGTTGGTTCCGTTGCTTGTCTGGAAAAAACATCTGTTCACCCTAGATAGCGTTGTACGCATGCACAACACAAATAGTCAAAATATTTCTCAGGCTTAACAAAATTTATTTTTGTTTTTACGTCTGTGACAGGGACATCATGGTGTATCTCTTCGAGTGATGTTCAATTGTTGACGCCGTGATGAATATAAATCAGTCCCTTTAGCGCAAAAGTGCTCAACATGGTTAGTCTCATTTATAGGCTTCGACTGATTCAATATAAATTGTATAATTTCTTGTGAAATATGTCCATATGCTGCTGTCCTTAATGAAGACGCCTTTGGTCAAGTAGAAACCCTTGGATACTTTTGCAACACAAGGACATTTTGAACAGTACTACTTTCTACACATATTTATAATATCTCTAATATATAGGTTCCCTGTTAGGTAGAACTACATTACTTTTAGATGTCTACGTTTCTGACGCAATTTAGGAACTTTAGTATATTTTAAAATGTGCAGCATCTATGTTACTAATGTTAAAAGACAACACACACACACACACACACACACACACACACACACACACACACACACACACACATATATATATAATATTCAGCAAAAGTCATGTTGTATGTTCTGGAAATAATTTCATTTGAATGAAATGGTAAAATGTTTTAGTGCAAAATACTTCTAGAAATGGACGATTGCATTTCATTTAATTTTGCATTCTACGACAAAAACAATGTGACGGAACGCGGTACGAATTCTATTTTACATCTATTCTTCAGTGGTTCCTTTCTGTTGAAAGCCAACACCAACATATGTTACTGGTTAGCACAATTACGCGACAAGGGACAGAAATATAACGATTATCTTATGGACCGCAAAATATTACAAAGCTTCAAATTGGTTTAGAATATGAGCTACATAATGCTTCCAAATTGTTAACTGCTTTAGCTTATCGACTACAAAATACTTAAAAACTGCCAATTGGTTTAGCATATCAACTACAAAACGGCTAATTGTTTCAAGTTGTTAACTGAAAATATGAATAAATGACAAAAGTTCCACATTTTAAATAAACATGTTTGTGCATATCTATTCCAATATTGCTTGTTCCTTGGGGACAGATAGCGATATTGATAACGATATTGATACCGATATTGGTAACGATATTGATAATGATATTGATAACGATATTGATGTAATGTTGTGTTACGCCACAGTTGACTGGTGTTAGGTCAAACATCTGATCACGACAGAATCTTCCAGGCTTTATATAATTGTCCTAGTTTGAATATATTTCTGCAAATAAATCATTATCTCACTATTAATGACCAATTTGTTTCATTTCAGTTTTTTACAAATATTTAGCGTTTTAAAATTGTTTTGAACGTCATAGTTTGGAAGAAAGCTCTTTTCTCTCCATGTTCCTATTTTGTAAGCAACATTTTAAAGTTTAAAACGATAATTCTGGACCCCAAATAAATATTTGTGGACAACGAAATATCGCCTACAATCAACAAATATGAACTTTGAGATTTTTAAATTGTGGATAAATGCCTGAATACACAGCTGTAAACATAATACTTGTGTTGATCCTGTCGCACCCATTTTGGAATCAACACCTATATCAAATCAGTTTTTTTTTGTGTGTGGTGATGTTCTATCGTTAGAAACTATTTAAGCTTTTTGAAATTGTAACATTTAGAACATGATGCGTGTGTGTAATTTGGATTTTTTGTACCGTAGCTTTCACAATGGTTCAGTCATATTGTTATGATGCCTGCAGTGTGACAATTTATAGTGATGATATACTCCAGTCCAACATACCTATCCGGCCACACATATGTGTATACACCAGCAAGATACTTACGCTCCTCTTCTGACAATCGTATACTCAATGTTCCCACTACGTGGCGATGTGAAACGAATTGCCCATTCAAATTAGACACAAAGACACAGTGGTCCCTTTCAAGAGTGCTCTTAAAACATCTTTTTTGACTGCAGGAACAAACATAAAGACCTAAAAAATGTTTTTTACTTTATATGTTTTCAGCATGTTCTTATATTTTTCAATTTCATGGTTTTTGCTATTTGTTTTTTCTGGTGTGTAGTCATATCATTATAGATGTTGTAAAGCGCTTAGAGCTTCTATAGATTAGTCGTTATACAAAGTCCTCATTATTATTAATATTATTATTATTATTATTATTATTATTATTATTATTATTATTATTATGTAACACTGAGGCATCAAGCCGCAGACATGCAGCATCATATCCCACCCATATATATGTACATGCGGCAATTAACTTGTCATCAGACACTGAATTACGAACCTTGAGGCGCCGATTTGTTTTTCAAAACCACCTGTTTCTGTCTGGGTCGAGGGAAGGTCAAGAGCTTGAATTAGTCGACATATGCAATCAAACTGACAGCGTCCTACACGACACACAGGAGGCAGAAACGCAGAAAATGGATTTTGTTTTATTTGTTAGGCTCAGACAGAATGGGCTGTTATTGCCTCATATTTTACAAAGTCATTATTATTTCTACTTGGATATTTCCTTGAGAATGACACATAGTGACGAATGTTACTTGAATTAAAAAAGTCTTTTTTACACGATGCAAGTCTCTGTGGACCCCTTTCTCGTAATCGAAGCAGCTAAATCAGAATGCTTATATAATGCTAGGCAAGGATTTCTAGACATCTGATTGGATATGGCGATACGCACTGTTATGAATTAAGTCAGAAATAGAAGGTAAAGATAGGTTTTGTAAATTCGTGCAGACTTAAAGAATACGTATTAGATTAAATGTTGATATAACATTATATATTCTGCCGTTATCAATCATAGTCATTTTAAATCTATTGCTGTTGTAGATGATGGCTAAAGAGAAGTTGCATTTTCTAATAATATTTGTGTTGATGTATTGTATGCTTTGACTTCTAACATTTTTGATACAATATGAACGTGTTGACAGAGGCATATTTTGTCACATGGAACATGTTATCAACCATACTGATGGAACATGTTATCAACCATTCTTATGGAACATGTTATCAACCCTTCTTATGGAACATGTTATCAACCATTCTTATGGAACATGTTATCAACCATTATTATGCATTTGCTGCTCCACAAAAAAAGACTAATTAAATTAGTTATAAAAAAGTAAAACTTTATCGAAGCGTCAAATCACAGATACACATGTCTGAAGCTGATTGACCATTTCACGCGAATAAACAGATCTTGAGTAAACATAATTTACACACCTTCCATATACAAGCATGATGCAGTATTTAGCAACCAGTTACGGTCGATACGACACAAATGGAGGTGATTAATTAGCCGGCATATTATGTATATTTAGGAACAGCACTGATTTCGCTCGGTTGGAACTGGGAGACAGATAATCAAGATGGAAACTTTTCCGAGGTAGGATCAACCAAGCGGTTATTAATGAATCATCCATTCCAATTAATGCTGGCCATGTTCTTCCATGTCCAATTTCTTTACGCACGCATTATATATTCCTTTCCGTTATAAATTAAAAAATAAACCATCACGTTACAATTTTCGACACATTCCCGTATGCTTTAAGTTGAAAATCATTTAGCATCCAGCAAAGACAAACTGAAAATGTATCCTTTTTTACACACATCAAACATGCAAAAGGGCCTTACGTCTTGGCTTTGACCAGTAAGGTACCACATTAATGTGATGGTAATATTGAATCCTTTTTGTTACTGTGGAAAATTTGACGCTGATTATTCAATCTGTAACGTGAACTAAATGTTGAATAAAAGATTTGACTTTTTACATCCTATGACATATTTCTCATTAAAACAATGCACGTCGTTCCAAGAAAGCCAATTTATTTGATGAATCCCAATACCGACACAAAAATATATTATATTATGGTTAGCCATCGAAAACGCACATCCCGTGCATGTTTCCTTCAAGTGTGTACGCCACCGACAGCATAAACAGAGAATGAAAGCTAGTATAGGCGTCTCTTGAACGGCAGTACTGTATTCAGTACAGTCAAGCTTTACCTTCATTTTGAAAATTACCACACAACATTCAAAATTAATTAGCTTTCAACTTAATAACATAGTGTGTGTGTGTGTGTGTGTGTGTGTGTGTGTGTGTGCGTGTGTGTTCATGCGTGTGTGTGTGTGAGAGAGAGAGAGAGAGAGAGAGAGAGAGAGAGAGAGAGAGAGAGAGAGAGAGAGAAGAGAGACCTTAAACCTTAAATTTAAACTGATTTGTATTTGTAACGTAGCTCTAAAATAAAATTCAGTCATATCGGTAAGATGTTTGCAGTTGGTCAGTTCACTGTGATGTATACCAAGACATATAACCAACGTAAAAGACAAAGGAGTTAAAGTAATATTTGTTTAGGCGATTTCGCAACCAGAAGAAACTGTAAGAAATTCAAAGCATTTTACTAACAAAAGCAAATAGGTTTTATCGTAAAGAGATTATAAAATTTCATTGCGATGCCACTTCAAAATATACCAAAGGTACGTGCAGAAAGTTTATGATCTCCTATTTATCATTATAGTTGTTATGAAAGTTTTTGTTATGTATGTTGTGATTAGCTTTTCATAACCTTCTTCTCATTTCTTGCTATGAGAAGGAATTACTCGTATGTTAAGGAGCGTCAATATCCATGATGAGAGAGAGAGAAGAAGAAGAAGAAAGAGAGAAGGCTCTCTTAAAAGAGTGTCGCCGCGATGATAAGACAGCTACATCTGTAATGAAAAACGAACACGCCGCTAGCTTCAAAGTATAAGGGACTTTATTTAAAAAATCAACACACATATATATTACTACATTCTAGAAACACTTCTAAAAACTTTATAATAAAAGTTCATGAAATACATATTACATTTTCCTTATTAAGCTTTCCAACTTCGTTTATTCGTATAACTTCTGCACCTTAGAATATTATACAATAGTTAATTCTCAATCAATTTCAAGATAGCCGAAGTATGAAATATAATAACTGTAATTAATGCAACAATTAATTTAAAGATTACATTTTACTTATTTTAAAGTAGAATATTGATTTAGAATATATTGCTAGATATTACTCTTTCTTGCTTAAAGAATAATTTATTTCAACATTAAATCAAAACATGAAGTTGGTAGCGAATTCAACCTTTACCATAAAACTTACATAAATATAATTAAATATGAACATAAAACATTCTATTACAATATATATATATATATATATATATATATATATATATATATATATATATATATATATATATATATATATATATTGTAAATAAAATAATTCAGTAACGATGTTGCAAACATATCAATTTTACCATTAAAATCTCAAATATTACAAATAACTATTTCTAAAATAAGTTACAACATATACCATTTTTACCTGTAATGAAAAACGAACACGCCGCTAGCTTCAAAGTATAAGGGACTGACCTAGACAATATACGCCTCTTTGCTTATACTCACTAGGCGCAAGTCAGGACCAAATAAGGTAATCCCCTAATACTAAACCAGCAGCAATGTCTGTTCATCATTAGATAAGAACCATTTTGTTTACGTCACTAACAGAAGGCCAGGTTCAGTCTTAGTCACCGGATTGGAAATTCGCCAATGTGTAATCTGGTTTGTAGAACTATACACTTCTCACAGAGCAGTTAGGGAGTTCTTATTGAATCTGCGAAACAGCATACAATGTATCCAGTAGCATCATACACTTATTCCACACAACAATGTACATTCGTATAGTGATGTACGTTGCCAACTGTATGCTATAAATGAATAAAACATTACTTTAATAATACAATTCAAAGAAAATATCAATCTTATTAATTTTACTAAAAATTCAATCCTAACATAGTTATTAGTAATGGCAAAGTAATATAGGCCGAAAGAGAGAATCACACCTATATATAATCAGACATACTGTGACACCAAACCAAAGAGAATGAAAGAGAGGGGGTGAGGAGCTTTTACGGCTTTGTTGATAACTTCTGTAAAGATTTTACTTTTGCTGGTTTTTGCAAGGGTTCTTTGTATTCTATTTTTACAATTTTGCATAATTGTTTACCATTGTTTTGCTTTTGTTACATTCTTAGGTTTTTAATTGTTTGACATATTTTGTACTATAAAAAATAATAAATTATCCTTTATAAAGTTTATTTATTCTTGTATCCCTAAGTTTAAAATGTCTCTTTTGTGTATTCCACAATGTGTACAATTTTCAAAAAAGCTTAATGTTTTATTTCCATTTCCATTTGCATTTGTTTCTATTTGATTTCCTTGACTATGAGTTTTAAAATATTTCCTCACTTATAAATATATTTGTATAATATTTTGAATTTTCTTACAATTAATTCATTAAATTTTGTTTATCTTTTATCATCATCCATAACGTTTTGTGTTTAGTTTTTAAACTTACGTTTTATTTATTTTTTTCCATTTTGGTTTCTATAGTGTTTAGAAATAAGTTATTTTCAATCTTATCAATTTGCATTATACTTTCCGATTTGAATACAATATTGTTGATTATTGATTATGGTTATTTACAATACTAATGTCTTGCAAATTTGTATTTAGAAGAAAAATCTCTTAAACATTATCTTTTTTAAAGTTGTGTCAGCCCTCTTCAATGCTGATATTTTTAGTTCGTTCGTCGTGCATGTTTTTTCAACACACACACATCACCCCACCCCCACCCCCACACACAAACACACACACACACGCACACACACACACACACATATATATATATATATATATATATATATATATATATATATATATATATATATATATATATATATATATATATATATATGCTCTAACTCTAACTTTATTATTGTACTAATATTCTTCATTTGTTTTGGAAATATATTTGTTGCATCATCAATTTCCATACTTTTCTTCCACATTTAGTTTAGGATATTTAAATACATTTACAAATCGGTGTCACGGCTAAATTCCAATCAGTTTCTAACTTTCACTGCAAGACTATTTTTTATCCCCATTTATATAGCATTATTGATTAGCTTTGCTTCTACTATAGTCGGTGTCGGACATTTGAACTGATTTTGTTCGCTATTTCGCAATATTAATGTTACGTTTTGTCTCATTCATTTCCATTATTCGGGGACCATTGTCTTCATTTTCTTGATTCTCCCCCAAAGTCTCCCACAAATATTTTGTTTCGATGCATTGAAATACAAAACATGCATTACAATAACATATAGAAATGTAAATCAGAAAACTCTCTGTTGACGGGAACAGTACTGTTACGTGCTTAGGCTCGAATAAGCAGCAACACAGAAAGAGTGAAAACTAACAAGCTTGTATAACTTGAACAATGAATTTATTAAGTACAATTTTTTTCATAAAATAAATAAACTTACAGTTTTAGAGAATCAAATCCAACATTAATCCAATAAAGAATTCACAAAAATAATCCACTAATGGAATTGTAAGAGTCCTGATAAATAAATGTTCTAATAGTTCCAGGTTCGAATCTTGACGATGTAATCCAAAATGGCTGACAATGTCACGTGATGCAGTTCTTGTTTAATTCATCATCCACATGAATTATGAGCACATGTTTTCTCCTCCAAATAGATAATAAATCCTCTTTCTTCAATGAATTGACATAAAGTCCAGAATAAGATAACACTCAGACATGAAATACACAACTTAATAATAATAAAGCCCAAACATCTACTAATGTTAGCTTCCAAAGCACAGCTATATATATGTAATTTCCTCGTAAACAAAAGGGAATCATGTGATTCTGGAAGGTCATAGAAAGAAGTTACCTTCTCCAAGTCACGTACTGAAAGAAAGAACCAGAAGAAAAATCAACCACTAATTACTAAAAATAAAAAGTTGTCCTTGAAATTAACCAATAATATTAAAGACCTGTTTATCAATCTGAAGCAAGGTCAGATAAAGAGGTAACCAAGCCAAGGTCAGCCTGTTTACAACTAGATTCTAGGTCAACTTGAATTTTCTAGAAAAAAATCTCCCAACTAAGGAATATCAAACCCCAAATGATAAATTTGGACTTAACAATAAAAAATAAATAAATTAAATCCAATAACCGTAACAGTACGAATACATAGAAATGTACCCTACGAGAAAATGTACTCCGTCTCTAGTATGATGTATAAGTATCGAAAATATATTTTTATATTACAAAGTATCTTAATGTAAAGTATATTTTTATATTACAAAGTATCTTAATGTAAAGTGTATTTTTATATTACAAAGTATCTTAATGTAAAGTATATTTTTATATTACAAAGTATCTTAATGTAAAGTATATTTTTATATTACAAAGTATCTTAATGTAAAGTATATTTTTATATTACAAAGTATCTTAATGTAAAGTATATTTTTATATTACAAAGTATCTTAATGTATTCATTAGCTCTAACCTTTTCATATGTAATAAAACGTTCCGCTTAATTCTAAATAGATATTTACTCTTGAATGTTAGCGTAACAACTCAAAAGATGCTATTACTACAAAATAACTGCACTTTTTGTTTATATGATCTTGAGAGAATATTGACCTCTGGCTATAAACTCTGGTTCAGTGATAGTGTGCCTTTCAGGCAAATTGATTTCATTACATGCTGCATGTAACTGTCATTATGTGATTTCTGATTTAGTAAGATACGGTGATTTCTGATTTAGTAAGATACGGTGATTTCTGATTTAGTAAGATACGGTGATTTCTGATTTAGTAAGATACGGTGATTTCTGATTTAGTAAGATACGGTGCTTTCTGATTTAGTAAGATACGGTGTTTTCTGATTTAGTAAGATACGGTGATTTCTGATTTAGTAAGATACGGTGATTTCTGATTTAGTAAGATACGGTGCTTTCTGATTTAGTAAGATACGGTGTTTTCTGATAATCGCTAATAATCATGATCTATGTTGATAAGGAATTATGTCTTCAGATTCTGTTGTGTGCAGTACAAATTCAAAGATGAAGGGTGAAGCAAGATACGTATGGCAATACAATAAAATCTAGCAATTGGTGATTCCTGTTAGAGAGATCAAGCACAATTACTAGTAACATAATCATCCGTTTTACGACAGCTCAATGAAACCAATATAGAAATATGCACTCTGAAGACAAATTGAATGCAAAGACTTCTTGATCAATAATTAAAATGTACATTATTGTCATGACATGTTTGTTTTAATTGTAGGTTAATACATACAACAGCAGTGATGTAAGCACTAGGGTGAGATTAGTGTTGTGGGCAGGGAATCATCACTTGCATTGATATAACTATGGCATGATATAATCATTGCTATTGTTCAGTTTTATTTCTGCCTAATCGAGCTATCTAAACTATCAGCAACCCAGCCTATATTCTACATTAATCAACAAAGTTTATTCATTTCAAAACTTACTTCTATTGTGTCTGGATTAATTTAATTTTTTGTACAAAAATTAAATCAGAGCTGCCAAATTACAATGGCATTGGTTGATTCTGACTGCAATTCCGATTGCGTGCTTGAGTATATTTCAAATGTTTTGTTAGAAAATTTCATTAATATGGAAACTGATTTGTTATTAGTGGAGAATATCCTGCTGTAATTTTATGTAGTTCATTGAATGTAATGGTATTCTCCTTCCAATAATAAGACTGTTAATTTAGCTTCGCCATTCTTGTAATGGATGATACAAGTAAAATATTCCGATCAGCGACAAAAACCGCTCTGATTGCCTAGTGGCTAGAGCGTCTGCGGGAGGACGTGGGTTCGAGCCACGGCCAAATTATACCGGAGACTTATTAAAATGGTACTAACAGCTGCCTCAATAAGCGCTTAACATTACGGGTTTAATGTTAGGACTGGTTGTTCTTGTGAATGGATATTGTGACGGGATATTGTGACTAGATATTGTGACGGGATATTGTGACTGGGTGGGACATGATGATACATGTCTGTGGCATGATGACCCACTGCTAGACATTTCTATAAACTCCAACACTGCAGAAAACTTGTTAAAGCTACGATAACAATCAAATCATAGACATATACACAAAGAAAATCCTAAATTCAACCTGCGGTTTCTACGAATCCATGTTCTTAAACGTTTCGCCCTCTCTAAATAAGAAACAGGCATTATATGACCACGCCTCTTCCAACGTTTGGATGTAAAGAAGAGTTTATAACGTAAGCGATGCGCTTTAATATAATTGAAGTGGAATGTTGTAGCCCTTTATGAAATTTATGAAATTGTAACGATGGCTGATACGTTACGTCAACATCGTTGTAGTAGTTGTGTTTAACGCCATTCGTCAGAAAAATATAGGCTGGACAGGGCGGCCAGTATTAATGGTAGAGGAAGAATCCGGGGAAAACCCACTGAAAGAACCACCGACACACGATAAGCTACTGGCAAGCTTTGGCACATACCATCGTCTCGTATTGTTCACGATGTATCTTTCTGACACAAACTTTTATATTTACCATTGTGTATTTTGTATTTTGTTTTAAAAACTAAAAAGTATAATACTATTAATATTATCACCCTTGTGTATTATGTTTTATCCAGAGGTTTGATAGGAAATTCATCACGCTTTACAGTTCATTATCATGACGTGAATGTATTGTTTGACAAACAAGTATTACAAATATAACCTTTTGCTATATCTCATTAAAACGTACTTCTGGCGTGTTAATTTTAATTATTTAATATTTAATTCCTTAGTTAACTGTGTTATTAATTATGCAGTTTTTCATATCGGTACTTTTATCTGTTATCTCTATTAAATTGGAGAATGGATATAATATTAGAACTATCAAGAATTCTTCATTGTTTTAAAATTATTCATCAGAAGACGACGTCCCACGATCTTCATTCTAATGATTCCGTGTCACCACCTGAATAGCCATACTTCACAAATAGCCATATTTTCACAAATAGCCATACTTCACAAATAGCCTTATTTTCACAAATAGCAATTCTTCAAAAATATTTTAAGTTGCGTCAGCAATTGCTTGGAAGCACTAGTATCATCAGCAAACTCACACACGCATGCGCGTGCGAACTCAAACAAACAAATAAACAAAGAACGCATGACTACGCACTAATATCACATTACATCTGTACTTATTTTGTTTCGTCTTAAGAAGAATGAACCAATGCACATAATTAAGTTTGCCATGAAAGCGTAGCAAACTAATGTAAATCTGTCTAATAACATAGGCATGAGAATAATTAAACTGCTTTAGGTTCCTTCACTTTGAATAGAATCGGCTTTTTCATATTGGTTGTAATGTATTTTGATCCATTGTGTTAATGTACGAAGATGACATACAACTTGCTACACAGAGTACCGTAATCCTCTAGGAGCTCGAATAATTAGGCAAGATATCCATTCTCGCCTCTCTGCTTCCAGGTCGATTGGCCGTCATCTCGGCGATAACACGGACCAGATGGCCTTGTGGGAATGCGGGATATCGTGCTTCGGAACCCCGTCCGTGTCATAATTAAGACTTATATAACTGGTACTAACAGCTGCCTCGCTAGACGTTCAGCATTACGAGGTTAGTGTTAGGACTGGTCGGACTGGTATCAGGATTACCGGTATATGACTGGGTGAGAGACATCATGCTACATGTTTGCGGCATGTTACCACAGTGCTAGACATCACTAAAAACTGTCACATTGCAGACATCGTAGCGATATGACTGACAAACTTTTTGTTCAAGCTTAGTTAAAAGTCAACTTCAAAAACACTTACACACACACACACGCGCGCGCGCACACACACACATACACACACATACACTCACATGCACAAATGTCGGCGATACAGTACTAGTTCTGGCTCACACTTTAGCATTTCTCGTGTGTTTAACATGTGGTTATAAATTGACCTTTTGATCTGAGTGGCGAGCTCAACCTGTTCGGTTAACATTTCGCACCGTCGTTAAAGTGACCTCTGTACGATTCTTTCTTAACGAGTATCTCGTCAGATTCATTATCTATAGATTCGTCTTCACCAATTGATTCTTCGCCTATGGGGTTTAAATTATACGCATTACCAAGACATCGTGGTGCCTTTGCATCTCAGTCGATTGAATTTTATCTGACAGCAGCATTGTCCGATTATCATTGAGGACGAAGATATGGCATGAACCTTTCCACCGTATTCCGTAAATATATATTCCAATTGTAATTTGAAAAATATACACAATATAAGGTTTATAGAACCAAAAAGAAACATGATGTATATTGTAGTTAACGATTCTTTCATATTTGTTTTAATTTGTGGTTGTGGATATTTTTCTCAAAGGTCTGAAGCAAGATAAAATGTTGTTACAACTAGCAAGACAATAAATTGATTAATTCTCGTTAGATAAAAAAATAACATTGATTGGCAAATTTTCTTTTACCTTAGTATATCCCTTAAAATATCCACTGAAGAAAAATCGCAACTGTTTATATTCAATGTTATGAAACATTTCACCCTCGAAGTTACTTCAGTTTCTTATAGTAACATATGTCTTAATTACTTTCTATTCCGTTTCAGTTTTATAATTAAAACGACTAATTATCTCTTAGTATTTTCAGGATTTAATGAACTCCAACAAACTTTCATTGCATAAAATCTTGACTATGAAATGCCATATATATATATATATATATATATATATATATATATATATAGTTGGATATTCTTGTTAGTTTTTCAAAAATTAGTTTTCCTAATGCGAACATTTAGTTTAAGGAATAAGGCTGAACGGTGGGACAAAACGACAATTTGATTTTGTTGTAGACATGTATAAATATTATAAATAGGATTTAAGTTCTATACACCGAAACTATTTTAACATGAATACCGTTTGTATCATACATAACTCTTCTGACAAACTTATTATATTCTGTATGCCTAAACTTTTGAAATTAACCATTTACGACCAATACATAACTAAAATATTAGTTACATTTTTTCTTCATTTTTCATCGTTTGGAGATATTTATTTAATAGTAAATATTACTTACTGTAGATGCACTGACGTCTTCAGAATCCATGATTTATTCACGAAGAGTTTCTCTTGAAACCAGTGTCAGTCACTCGTGAATGCGCCAAAACGACGTCTTGTAATCCTGACGTAACCCGGATAATTTGCTGGAGGATAATAGCATTTTTCGTCATAAGGCTGGTATTTGAATAATCTGGCTAATTATAATTAACTCGAATACCAATTATTGATGAATATTTTCAAAACTAACCCCAATAAAGTTAACATAAATAATGAAAAAGAACCATGTTTAAATATTGCCTCTATCTGCAACATAATCTATCATCACGACCTAATTAAAATTCCTACATTTGCTTTTTTACATGCTGACCAATACTCATAAGTGTGAGTAGAGAAATAAAATTTCAGTTTAAAGTTATGAACCCTAAGAAAGCTAACTACCTCTCTCTCTCTCTCTCTCTCTCTCTCTCTCTCTCTCTCTCTCTCTCTCTCTCTCTCTCTCTCACAGACACATTTACAGAGACAAACAATTACATACATATATATATATATATATATATATATATATATATATATATATATATATATATATACACAAACTCGTTGAAACACAATGAATTTAAGGTTTAGGTCCTGTAGAAACAGATATATAGACATTTACAAACACAACCGTTTTTGTTGTATTTCTTTGTCTTGTCACTGTTTTTTATTTGTCTTTGAAAAAGATTCATTAAAAGTCTAATGTGCTCAGGCGTGCTACATTCTAATTTTTCACTGTTCGTTGTAACTTTATTGCATTTATATTAGTCAATCTCTGACACACATGATCCTTTGTTGCATCACACACTATATGTTACAACTAATACATTTCAAGGCTTAATTCCTGTAGAAACAGGCATGTAAAGTTCTGTAAACACGGTTTTTGTATTTTAACAGTCTGTCTTGTCTATGTTCTGTATTTGCCTTTGATAAAGACTCATTGAGAGTCGAAAGCGCTCAGGCTAGAGTGATACTAGTTTTGCACTGTTGCTTGTCAGTTTATTGCATTTATCTTATTCAATCCCTGACACACGTGATATATATATATATATATATATATATATATATATATATATATATATATATATAACAGTTAATTTTACATCGAAATATTTTTTTATGTCCTTGCTTAGATGATCTCTTTACTTTAAATACAAATAGGAACTTTTTTAAATACTCTTTATTTTTGTCAATCTTATTTAAACTTTTATGTAAGACAGTTTTCTGAGTTCAGTCAACATTTCTGCAACCTTGTTCATTAATAAATATGAGAAACAAAATTAAGTTTCAGCCTCTTTGTAACGCAAGAAAACAATGGGTCTTACCAATCAGTATGAGTCTACATAACTGGACCTGTGTCTTGCTCTAGAATGAACATAAAACAAACATATATTGTAAAATAAGGGAGATAACGCAGTAGCGATTTTGGAATATCTACCCTTCATACTGACAATATGGTGGATGTTATACCAGATAACCCGATTTTATATTTACACATTATACTTTTAGAGCTTGACAATGCATAGTATGAAGCATGTAGGAATCATATATGATGATCCAATCAGGACTGCGAAGAACAAAGCCACCGACTGTTTCTTCTCTCCTCGCATACATTACATAAGTACACAAACCGCGGCAACAAAGCCTTCAACATTACAAGGTTTCCTCTTTGAAGCCATTGCATGAATAGTGTCGGATCATTATATACTTATGAACATTAAAGCAGATTACCATCTCATCGTAGTTTCTTCCGGTAAGGGACGTGCTAAATTAGATTTGGGACCAGGTCTCCGTTACTCAAACCAATGTAATCGATTCGGTTTTGTGTTGAAACTCATTGCATATTATTTATGTAAGAATGTATCCATGTTCAAATGAAACATATTTACATGGATACAGAAGCATGATTCAGTTATTATTTAACATTTCCATTATAAATAACATAATATGTATTTATGTCATTTTACGTAGCTTTCGTCTGTATTATGCCGATAAAAGCCCCAAATTTAGACTGACCAATCAGTTAAAGTTCAGTTTACCTTTCTGCGACCATGTTATTCAAAAAATACGAGGAGCAAATTTTCTTGTTCAGCCTCTTTGTAACGCAAGAACACAAAGGGTCCTAACAATCAAAACTAGTCTTCATAACTGGACCTGTGTCGTTCTCTAGAATGACAGTACACATATAACCAAAATCTATCGTAAGTCAAGGGAGATTGTGCCGTGAAAAGCCCCATATAATACGAAACAATCGTTTGCTCTTCAAATCACCATGGATACTGTATGCATATATGTCATTCTGAATCAACTGATAAATCGGATACTATGCAAATTTTAAATGAAATTTTGAACTTTTTCTATATCGTATTTTATTGTTCGTTATATTTCGTTTAATTCTAAGACTTGACTACATTGATAACAATTTGAGTGCAAGGTACGCATCATTCAAGGTACGCATCATTTGGACTTTTAGCAAACACATGAGTTTTAAAGATTTGAAGGCAGGGACATATATTTATGAAGGAAGAGTTTTTAATTCGGATAACAAAAGTGTATGTTCGAGTCTTTCCACTTCATCTAAGATGAAATATTTACTGGAGCGGTTTTGACATGTCCATAATACGAACGGATTTGTTGTGTTCTTTGGCTTCAGTAGTCTAATGTCATGTATTGGTTTCAAATGATAGAGCTGCGCGTGCGAGCGATCAAAGCCGTTGATGTAATATGCCGTTCCAACAAACTCCGATATTGCTGTTGACTCTCGCAGAAGTTAAATCGTCCTCTTGCGTAGACATCAAGCGTAATAAAGAGAGATTCTTCAAAGAATCGAATAAAAGCAACACGACTGGACCAACGATTCTTCTTCCTGACTAATGACGCACTTTTAGGCGGAGATATTTATTATTTCTGAATCTCAGACTGATTTCGCTAAAAATGTAATGGACACAGAACAATTGGCAGAACTGTGCATATGATCACATTTATGGGTGTATTAGCCATTTGACGATATTATGTTTCAACTGAAATAGTTTAAGGATATTTCCAGTTTACTTCCAGGATATTTTAATTTAATAGATTGAAAACCTTCCAACATAGGAAATGTTTTAAAATGTAGCAGTTCATACGACCATGTTTGTGTTTCCTGTCGATTCAAGAACAAAGCAATATCTTTTATAAAAGAGATTTGACTTTTAAAAGAAGCTTTGCTTAGATATTCCGCTGCACACAGAGGATGATGCCAGATTTAAATCTTACAAACATAACAAGTGGTAATAATGGAACATATGAATTCTACCAGGTAAATATCGCCTTCTCTCCTAATTTCTTCTTTTCTCTTACCTGCCTTTTTGTATCTTTCTTTGTCATTCTGTCATTTTTTACCACTGAAATGTAATTCTTTCCATTAAATTTTGATTTTTTTTTAAAAGACTGATATATACATATGGCGTATCTACCAAGAGTCGATTCCAATGATAATAGTATTATTATTCATTGTACTATTTCCTACTTATAAATTTTGCTTTTCATATCATTAACGCATTGTGTAGGCTTGGTGTTTGTTTCTCGTTTTCTTATTTATCTTGATGTTGGTTTGTTGTTTGTTTGGGGTTTTTTGTTGATTTTTTTGGGGGGTGGGGGTTACGTTTTGTTTTGGCATTTATGTTTGGTGTTTTAAAACTGAGGGAGCAAGGGGTTTTCCGAGAGGGCAATTTATAATTTTAGAAACTACCTAACATACCACAAAATGAATGTTGCTGTTAGGGATTACCGCCATTTATCAGCACATGATAAGCTATCCATGGCGGCCAGTATAAATGGTGGAGGATGAATCCTGTAAAAGTAAAACAACAGCAAAAAAAAATCAACAAAAAAAAACACGAGAAGCATAATACCTGTCTGAGGAAATTTGTTACCAAAATGACACTCGTGTTATTCCATGTTGTTATATTATATATTTGCAAACAGTTGTATTTAGTATTATGGTGTGCGCGTGCGCGCGCGTGCGCGCGTGTGTGTGTGTGTGAGTGTGTGTGTGTGTGTGTGTAGTTTGCTTAATATAGCAAATATTTGTGTAATGATTTGATTTATTGCGGGATCTGCCTTTTTGTTCTAAGAATTAGGTACATGGTTCTTTATGTCAACTCGTATGCTGCTGATACGTGTTGATTTTGTCAACTCGTTAAGCCCATTTTCATACTGTTACTAGGACGTCTTTTCGACACTCGTTAAGCCCATTTCCATACTGTTACTAGGACGTCTTTTCGACACTCGTTAAGCCCATTTCCATACTGTTGCTAGGACGTCTTTTCGACACTCGTTAAGCCCATTTCCATACTGTTACTAGGACGTCTTTTCGACACTCGTTAAGCCCATTTCCATACTGTTGCTAGGACGTCTTTTCGACACTCGTTAAGCCCATTTCCATATTGTTACTAGGACGTCTTTTTGACACTCGTTAAGCCCATTTCCATACTGTTGCTAGGACGTCTTTTCGACACTGGTTAAGCCCATTTCCATACTGTTACTAGGACGTCTTTTCGACACTCGTTAAGCCCATTTCCATACTGTTGCTAGGACGTCTTTTCGACACTGGTTAAGCCCATTTCCATACTGTTGCTAGGACGTCTTTTCGACACTCGTTAAGCCCATTTCCATATTGTTGCTAGGACGTCTTTTCGACACTCGTTAAGCCCATTTCCATACTGTTGCTAGGACGTCTTTTCGACACTCGTTAAGCCCATTTCCATACTGTTGCTAGGACGTCTTTTCGACACTGGTTAAGCCCATTTCCATACTGTTACTAGGACGTCTTTTCGACACTCTTTAAGCCCATTTCCATACTGTTACTAGGACGTCTTTTCGACACTCGTTAAGCCCATTTCCATACTGTTACTAGGACGTCTTTTCGTCACTCGTTAAGCCCATTTCCATACTGTTGCTAGGACGTCTTTTCGACACTCGTTAAGCCCATTTCCATACTGTTGCGTTACGCACATTTCTATATTGTTACTAGGGTGTTTTTGTCGCCACTCCTTACGTCCTTTTCTATCTTGTTGCGAGGGCTTCTGTTCGACACTCGTTACGCCCACTTACATGTTGAAGCGAGGGCTTCTTTTAGCCACTCGTTACGCCAATTTCTATTTTGTTGCCAGGGCTTCATTTTGCCACTCTTTAGGTCTATTTCTATGTGGTTGCGAGGGCTTCTTTAGTCACTGGTTACAATCATTTCCATGTTGATGTGAGGACTTCTTTTCTCCACTCTTTACGCCCATTTTCATGTTGTTGCGAGAACTTCTTTTCGCCACTCGTTAAAACCCATTTATATGTTGTTGCTAGGGCTTTCGTTACCACTCGTTACGTCCATTTCCATTTTGTTGTGAGGGCTTCTTTTCTCCACTCGTTACGCGCATTTCCATGTTGCTACGAGGGATTCATTTCACCAATCGTTACGCCTCTTTTTGCCACTCGTTACGCCCATTTCTATGTTGTTTCTAGGGCTTATTCCGCCACTCGTTACGCCCATTTCCATGTTGTTGCGACGGTTTCATTTTTTCACTGGTTACACCCGTTTCCACGTCGTTGCGAGAGCTTATTTTCGACACTCGTTACGCCAATTTCAATGTTCATGCGAGGGCTTCTTTTCGCCACTCATTACACCCATTTCCATGTTGTTTCGAGGATTTCTTTTCACCAATCGTTACGCCCATGTCCATGTTGTTGCAAGGATTTATGCAGGATACTATTTGATGGCAAGAGGAATATATAAATTATTCTAGAACTGTATAGGATTTTGTATCATACCCTCAGCTTGTATTGGATAATTCCTCATCAACATTAAATGTTAGTAAAGACTAACCTGGCAACTTTTCCATAAACGTTTGCAATAATTGCATCTTGAAATTGTCATTACGTATTCTAATTATAAGTAATTGTATAACTTACATTTTGTGTTCTGTTTGTCATCTGCTTTCTAAAACAATGTATGAGATTAACAACCATAGACTAGAACCCTTCTTTAATACTCCTAGGGTTTTGAATCCGTTGACATTTTAGTCATTTGTTGTATTAAAATTGTATCTACAATATCAGTATCTGCTACTGAATAAAACTCCAAACTTAGTTGTGCGCCAAATTCAAAAGCAAAGATTGTTGAAAAGAAACGATCGATGGAGGTTACGGGCCTCGCCTTAATTATCGTCGTTATCTTTCAAACTGAATAATTTCATTACCACCATAAGGCTTCCTTGCAGTCATTAATCTATCGGTCACTTTGTTTTTCCATTAGCCGCAAGCTGTTGCGTGTGTCGGCTTCTTGAGGTATTATTGAATGTAAAAATGTGATGAAGGGCTTCATAACCCTTATAATAAACAAGTGCGATGCATTGTTGTCACCTTTTCCTCTAGTCTATTCCTGTACTCAACTCTAATGCTGAAGGATTCAAAGTAACATATACTGAGTCAGATTGGAACGAGTGTTGTGCTCTTTAAGAATACCTTTACAAATTACGACGTTTAATTAGATTCCGCTATATTTAATTCATGCTTGTCTGAAATACAATACATATTTCAATTTAAGCTACATTGACTTTGTCACTACATTTTAGTATGATAAAAATTCTCAAGTGCTCAAACGTTAAAGTACTACTCGACTCCTTCTCTGTCATTTTATTTATCAATTTATTAGTATTCGCAACAAAATTAAAATCATTCTTTTTATTTAGGATGCAAAACAAGTTGCAGAGATTGTTCTATAATCTTGATGTATCCAAATAAGAGTTGTGTTGATGCCTATTTTGATTTTATATTTGATGTGTTCTATCATATTATATGTACGTACCTTGCTTTGATTCACTTGATTCAAGCATTTTCATGACTTTTCTGTTTGTCATTTTCTCTGATCTCGATCAAAGGCCAGAATGAATATAAAAACATTTGATAAAATCAGACGAAAAATGCTCAAACCAAGCGTCATGTCAAAAACATAAAAAAAATAATCCAGTAATTAATTTAAAGAACAAGAATTTAAATGAAAAATAGATTTATCTGATCGTTTCATTTAAACATTTAAAAATATATGTCACAAACAATATGTAAGACAGTATACCGTTGATATTATTTTTACCTCTAGCAGGTGACACGTGCTCTTAAGATAACACGTTTTGGCACAACCGGATTGTTAAGAAATTGAATATTTACTTCATACCATTAGAATCCATCCTGGGGCTCAAGCCTGTTTACAAGCTACACTGGCGCCCCGAGTGTCCGAGTAGTCTAAAGTGCTCACCGTGAAGAACCATTGCCATCTCACTTTGAATATGTGATAAAACGTTATTCGTTAGCAGTTTACTAAGTTAGCAGTTTACTAAGTTAGCAGTTTACTAAGTTAGCAGTTTTCTAAGTTAGCAGTTTTATACACTTTTCGTTTATTCTTTGTGTTTTATTATGCAAATCATTTTCTTTCTTTCTTTGCTTTCCGCTAGTCTGCTAATTCTTACACCGACGCTCTGTTCGCTGCTCTATTTCTGACATGCTGTTAGCGATTGCTGATCTGTTTCTGTTCACTGCTCTATTTCTGACATGCTGTTAGCGATTGCTGATCTGTTTCTGTTCACTGCTCTATTTCTGACATGCTGTTAGCGATTGCTGATCTGTTTCTGTTCACTGCTCTATTTCTGACATGCTGTTAGCGATTGCTGATCTGTTTCTGTTCACTGCTCTATTTCTGACATGCTGTTAGCGATTTGCTGACCTGTTTCTGTTCACTGCTCTATTTCTGACATGCTGTTAGCGATTGCTGATCTGTTTCTGTTCACTGCTCTATTTCTGACATGCTCTTAGCGATTGCTGATCTGTTTCTGTTCACTGCTCTATTTCTGACATGCTGTTAGCGATTGCTGATCTATTTCTTTGGATGGTGCAATAAGAAGTAAAAGAAGCAAGATATATAACAATCATGATGCTTCTAAAATCCAACCAAAATAACACGTACTCTTAAATATAAAAACGAGTTTCTCAGCTGACAACTGTCTGTTACGAATCTTTTACAAAGCTTTGTAATAGCTATATCATTCAAATTTGTCTGAAAAAGAAAATGAATATGTACGTATGAAACAATAATGTACAATGAAGATTAAAATTATGCTTTTCCATTCTGGCTCTACGATTTAATATTCTAACATACATTTAAAATATCGACATTAAAGCGGAAAGCGGAAATGGTTACCACTAGCCTCCAGCAACTCGAAATAAGGCAAAGGCATGAAGGCATGAAAAGTTTAGCCATTTCATAATGGTATGAAGAAGTTCTTTTCATCTTCTCCGACATATTTCCTAATATTTGGCGAAACCCGTCAGCTACAAGACAACAGTATGTTTCAAAACAATTTAAGTCTATCCCCTTTATCATCCTCCATTTTCCATAACCCTTAGAATATATGTATATGTTTAGGATGGAATGTGGGTTCTTTTCAAATATTGCTAGGTACTTTGCTTCAGCTAATTATTACCTGGTTTCCAATACAGATTTATCCGGGACACAAAAACTTTATATATGTTATAGTATAATTTATACAATGACATATTCTCTTGTAAAGAACTGTGAAGGGACACCATAAGGAATTCCACCACCCCTGCTTCAGGCGAAAAAGTGCATGGGGATAAATCATCTTTGACTTATCAACCATTTATACCGACTGCCATTTATAGTCTATATTGTGCTGAAAATGTCGTTAAACTCCATAATATATATGGAGAGAGAGAGGGAGAGAGAGAGAGAGAGAGAGAGAGAGAGAGAGAGAGAGAGAGAGAGAGAGAGAGAGAGAAGATATCTAGATAGATAGAAAGATAGGTGGATAGATTGGTACAATCAACCCTAATTCCCAGCCGCAAGAAATGTAACACTGGTCTGTTATTAAGTTACAAAGTATTGTGCTTGCGTATGTGAGTTGGTCCCGCCGTACAGTAAGTGTTCATTTTAAATACCATTATTGCTTATTGATTTCCAATGTTTAGTTGCTTGAAAACAGAGGCTATTTCCTGAGAGGTAAATTCGGTTCTCAAGAGAGGTTCATCCATATGGAATTCGTCCTTGTGATTTACAAATCGGTAAATTGAGTCTGCAATGTAGAAACCTATTTAGCAAGCAATCAAGCTATGTTACCCTATGCAGACTACAATTTCAACGGAACATTTAGAATATTTGTCCTTGTTACGTTTGCTGTTATACAACGGAACATTTAGAATATTTGTCCTTGTTACGTTTGCTGTTATACAAGGGAACATTTAGAATATTTGTCCTTGTTACGTTTGCTGTTATACAACGGAACATTTAGAATATTTGTCCTTGTTACGTTTGCTGTTATACAACGGAACATTTAGAATATTTGTCCTTGTTACGTTTGCTGTTATACAACGGAACATTTAGAATATTTGTCCTTGTTACGTTTGCTGTTATAAAACGTCCAATAAGAGTTTAACGTCCCCCAAGATCTCACCGTAACATGAGAATTACTCGTAGAGGGTTCCAATTGAATCAGTTCATTCTTGATATAAATGAAGTTTTCATCAGACGATAGAGATACACCAAACATAATGATTTTGAGATCGTTTTCTGATTATAATTCAATATTATCGATCGGTCATTACCGCTATTGAGTTCTTTTACTGAGTATGCCCAGTTGTTTGTATCATAAGTGATAATCCACCTTTTATATCTTTTAAGATTAAACTATTCGCAGCAGCATCAATTGTTGTTAAAGAAATGTAATCACTTTGAAGTGTATCGACAAATTTGCATGTTTTGTCGATTTGTCTTCACAACATCAGGGCTATATTTTAATAGGACGTCATGTTTTGTCGATTTGTCTTCACAACATCAGGGCTATATTCTAATAGGTTGTCATGTTTTGTCGACTTGTCTTCACAACATCAGGGCTATATTCTAATAGGTCGTCGAGTCAATTATTGACACATAATGTTCAGGACATAATTTCCTCAGACGTTCGAAGAAAGAATGTTCAGACTATTTGTATGCATCAGCAAGCAAGCTGAGGTACACAACAGTAATAGTGCCATATCAATAACAGGCATACGTAGTCGATGCAGAAAATAATTTGCGTACATGCTAAATGATCAAAACTAATTACTAACTACTCTTAGACGTCCATTGTGCCATGCCAATGATCGTAGTCATAGCCATTATGACGGCAATGTTGTTACTGATTATAATAGACATCGCCATAGTCGTTGTGTTCGGCGTATCTTATATTGCCCCTTTCGTTCACTCCCGAATTATTTATCTTAATATTTTCTGTTATGTTTAGTGATCCAGCGCCGATACAGTGCATCTTTTTGATTATGGCTGTAAGTTGTATGATTGGTCTTGGAAAATGTCCTATATTTAATTACCATATTCGTGTTCTGTTTAGATATAAATAAGGCATCATTGAATAGTCGAGGAATATTTTGAACATTTCTACCATGTTTTGTAGATTTCATTACGACAAGTTGTATAGTTACAGACGATGAGGAATTGCTTGCACTGTTGGCTAAGACAGAGATATACCGGGACACCACGTCCTCCTTTCTATCCGTATAATTAATGAGATCATCAATGTATAACTGTATTGAAATACTGTAAAGTTCATGGCCAAGACTTGATGGCTGGGGATTTTTTACTACAAGTTACGGTAATGCCAGTCATCTCATTGACTATTGTACTTGACCTTGATAGGGTTAATATATACTGCATTCAGTATTATGGTTAGTTCATTCATGATGTGGGCAGTTGGGAGTGATTGCTGTTCATATGTTCTTATCTGATGACTATTCATGACATCCATTCATGATGTGGGCTGTTGGGAGTGATTGCCCTGAGCTGTTCATATGTTCTTATCTGATGACTATTCATGATATCCATTCATGATGTGGGCTGTTGGGAGTGATTGCCCTGAGATGTTCATATGTTCTTATCTGATGACCATTCATGACATCCATTCATGATGTGGGCTGTTGGGAGTGATTGCTGTTCATATGTTCTTATCTGATGACTATTCATGACATCCATTCATGATGTGGGCTGTTGGGAGTGATTGCTGTTCATATGTTCTTATCTGATGACTATTCATGACGGCACATTTTGAGAGCTCATAAACCAGCATCGCACAGTCATTTACGGTTAGTACATGAGTACTCATTTGTGTCATGGAATGATTATTGAATAAAACATTACCTAAGTAAGGATTACTTACGCTCATTTGCTATTTAATTTGCATCTTGAAATACCCCTGTCTTGAGAATAAAATAAAATTACATTTCGTCACAAAAGTGATGAATCTTAGTTTATGTTCCCATTATCTGTATCGCCAGCTCGGTCTAGGTCCGTGTTAGACTTAAATCGTAATTTTTTTTCCTGAAATGTCTGAATATCTCCCAAAACAAATGTCCGAACGTTTTGAATCTGTTCAACACACATCCGCCATCTTGTCAGCACATCATTGTGGTTTAGACGAGCCTTATTATCGGAGTAAGCCTGAATAGCGTCTAAATAAACCAACGATGTCAGTGAGATCAGTGATATCCCCCTAAACCAACGATGTCAGTGAGATCAGTGATATCCCCCTCAAAGTCATGTAATCATGTTCTCGTATTTTGCACGAATGAAAGATAAATAGCAACCAACCCGAAAACGTTATATCGAGACAGTCCTGCTCGAAATATGGGCATGGTGGTCTTTTGAATATTGATCCCTGTCTCGAGGATATTGTTTGCGTTTACATGACCGCGTGCTGCCTTATCGTTTTCTTGGGCGTGGTGAATTACATCAATACGTTGAGTGTTTTGGTCATCCCACACACGAATGTGCACTTTTCAACCGGCTTATACCGGAGATTGCCTTTACTGGATTTGCCGATATCAACAGTTTGGAGGCTTCCCCCTATGTTCATGTTATATCATGGTAGAGCCATCGTTTTAATAAATTACTTGATGATGAAACTTCCAGACACGCTCGTGGATGGGCTTCTGCTGTTTCTAGAATTGTATGAGTACTTTTTGTTGCTATAGGATTTAACGCCATTTATCAGCACACGATAGGTTATGCGGCCAATATTAATAGTGGAGGAAGAACCCGGAAAACCTTGACAGTAACACCGACCCATGAGAAGCTACCGGCAAGCTTTTTCACATACCCAGATTGGCCGAATCTGAGACTCGAACCCACGTAAACAGGTGAGATGGCAGTGATCCGTAACGGAGAGCGCTTTAGACCACTCGGGCATTCGAGGCCCCTTTTATGATCCGTAACGGAGAGCGCTTTAGACCACTCGGGCATTCCCTTTTATGAGTACTAACAAGTTTAACCGTGACTGAAGTGATAATAGCATACGAGCCGTACGTCTGACTTTCTGAGCAGAAGTTGGTATGTATTGCCGATGAAACAAAACAATAAGCCAATGTATGTATTGCCGATGAAACAAAACAATTAGCCAAGAGACGGTTGAAGCAAATAGGTTTTTCGAGATAATATCGGATCAAGGAAGATTGCTGAGAATGATTCGATGTGGCCTACATTTAGGAGACATTCACTTTCATACCCCATGTGTACGATCCATCAGTGTACCCAGATGTGGCCTACATTTAGGAGACATACACTTTCATACCCCATGTGTACGATCCATCAGTGTACCCAGATGTGGCCTACATTTAGGAGACATACACTTTCATACCCCCAAGTGTACGATCCATCAGTGTACACAGATGTGGCCTACATTTAGGAGACATACACTTTCATACCCCCAAGTGTACGATCAATCAGTGTACACAGATGTGGCCAATGAGGTAGAATCTGACGATACAATGTATGTTAAAGTCAGCATTCAGACACCTCGCAAGCAACGTCTGTCCACTTGTGGTCTGCTAAGTTTTCAGCAAGGAGCAGTGGTGTATACAAATTTGTTATTGCCGCTAGTAGCCGATATTTACCCCACCAGCTATTGTCTCGCGATAATATTATCTCTCACGTTGATCGATTTTAAGCCATTACTTGCACAAATTCCCACAATTTCATCAACGAAGTAATGACAATTTGTCTGAGTGTTGACACGCGTGGGGTTATGGAACCAGCTGTTTTTCGTGTGTTCATCAAGATGTTAATCGATGATGTGTACAACGAGTGTTTATCTCCAGATCTAGAGCAAGCGTAAAATGCTAGCTCCAACCACTCCACCACAATTAACCACTGTAATTAGTACCCCAAATACATCCACAAGGACGGCCATGATGGTGTCGATGATGTGTGTCGTGGAGAAAAAGCGTCCATTTAAATAATTGTTAATCTTGATCAGTGACCATCGTGCTTATTTTCATCTGGAACGAGTGGATTATGGGAATAAGACGTGCCGAGTATTACACATTGTGTACCGGACAACAACGGTATTGATCAATTTTCATAGCACGGTGAGACACAAGTTATTACTCCACTCCCGAATCGGATACACGCCAGTTGTATCCAGTATAGCGATAATAATGCTGGAAAAGACCTCTTAATATGTTAGGGTACGAAAAGTTCTATGGAAACATGCATTTTAAAAAATTAGTCCCTGGTGATAAAATTCTAGCACAAGCTGACGATTTTTTTCCTATTGAGATGTTATACATGTACGAAAGCATTCGGAGTCCCTCGCGTTTGATGCTAAGATTGTGATATTCAGATAATTGACAATCAGCAGTAACAACACGAGGAAACAGAAGCACAATTACACGTTGACATTTATAAATATCAACTTCATCGCGTTAGGTATGACTTTATTGATGTTGGTTGCGGTATTGTCAGTGCGGCCACATTGGGCCATGGTGTTACTGGCATAATCACAAAACTGTCTTAGTTGACCCTGTCGTTATTGCCATCAACACTCTTTATAGCATGGCTAGTGTGCTTAGTGCCCCTGGCAAACTATTATCAACTCGACTTCATAAGAAACCAAGCAATCATATAAAAATCATGACATACGCGCAAAGTAGTCTGTTCATGATTGATAGATTATATTCGAAAGCCACTACTGACGCCGCTATTACCGCAGAAAAATACAGTGCCGTGACGGCCAAGTTGGACAGCCTCAGCATAATTAAGGCAACTAAAGTGTTTTACGCACATGCGCAAGTGTTACACCGGAAACGATGTCGATTCTAAAATAACTTTCTCTGCAGCACTACCGTTAAGTACGTGAATACAATCATCTGCGCTATCCATTTAAAAATAAGTATTTATTACAATGTTTAAACAAAACCGTCGCGTACGTATTTCCTTATGTAGGTCTTTTCCGGTATTTTATCCGTCGTCTGGCAGTATGGTGTTGCTCGCATTTATATACTAGTATTAATAGAACTTCTTCCATAAGGCATGCAAATAGAACTAAGTCTCCTACGTCCAGGTTGGATTCTGCTATGCATAACTCCAACTGTAATATATGTATATTCGAGGAAAGGTGTATACCTCCTGTGTTCTCAAAGCGCTTTAGTTCCTAATTGTTTTCCCTCATATGAGTATATTTCAGCTTGGGGCTAGGTGGAGTAGAGTAAACATTTTTCTAGATTTTTTTTTATATCACCAAGATTCAAGTATATTCAGAGTTTATGTTTATATCAGATTTAATTTAAATATTATTTAATTATTTTAAATGACTTTATAAATAGTAGACATTAAAGTTCGGATTCCTTATCAATGATAGTTACTTGACAGTATCCATGTACGTGCTATCTTAAGCTGTGCAAATCGATATAATGTTAACGATATTGTTACATCTCTCTCTCTCTCTCTCTCTCTCTCTCTCTCTCTCTCTCTCTCTCTCTCTGTCTCTCTGTCTGTCTATATATATAGATATATATATATATATATATATATATATATATATATATATATATATATATATATATATATATATATATATATATATATATATATATATATATTAATGTTATAATGTTCCTAAAAATATCCAATATGGGTCGAAGAAACAAGCTGTGACTGACTCCATATTTGTTTCGCTGTTTGATTGGGGCAAAGATGACCTTGTGAAATATTCCTTGTCGCAGTTTAATTTGATGTGTGATAACCATCAAAAGTTCACAAGGGGGAGAGAAAAAATTCAGAAGTTTCCGTCGTTTTGTCAATCGGGTCGTAATATATGATGTTTCGAGGTGGACCCTTTAGCTTGCTGTGTTAGATATACCGAATAAGTAGTCTATGCTGCAAAAACGAATCCCCGCATTCGAATAATGTGCATATACATCTATTTTAACAAATCATTCTGAAATGGTTATCATCTATATATAGTAAGGTAACATTTATTTCTCGATAACTCAGACTTTAGTAGCTCGAAAGATTTATAAAAAGCAAAACCAATAAAAGTCACAAACACCTGTAATAACGATTGTAAATGTCATAATATTGGTGACGTCACATAACAATGTCGCCGTTAAATGTCACAATGTCACATAATATTGCCTGCTAGCGAATGGAATAGTTTCTGACGGTCACTGTTGTTACCTCATTCCCAGTCATTGTGACATATAATGATGACCCTGCAAACACTACATGATGTAGATTATGTACTTACTGTTCAGCGAGTACAATGTAAACGACATTTTGTATATTATTTCATGTAAAAATTGCTTTGTTGTTTCTGAGGTGCCGTGACCTGCAATCTATTGCTTCCCTTTTGTGTCTGTCCGTTTCTGCGCATGCCTAAGAATCTATCAGTGCCTATGTGCTCACTTTGCTCACTTATACATACATACATACATACATACATACATACATACATACATACATACATACATACATACATACATATAATTAAAAGGGAATTATATGCAAAACCAGTAAAAGTCACAAACACTGATGTTATGGCTGCCTACTGGTGAGTATGTACAGCTGCGACCTTTTTGAACGATCTTAGCGATAATCAAATATTTGATGCTGAAATGCCCAGCTGTCGAAATAGAGACATCAGCTGTCCAGATAGACACATCAGCTGTCAAGATAGAGAGATCAGCTGTCCAGAGAGAGATCAGCTGTCCAGATATATATACATCAGCCGTCAAGATAAATAGATTGATACTTCTGATACGATAACCATTTGAGAAATTAATTGGTTTCATGTACAACGAACTGATCGTGTCTTTTAAATCAGGCATATAATCGAACCATAAGACTGGTAGACATTTTGAATGAAGACTACGGGTGTCAAATCTTATTTCAAAACGTATTATTAATTTACATTAGGCTTCCTGTAATGAAAAAGATGTCGTTTAAATGTTTAAGTATCAAGATAATTTATAGTAATTACTTTCGCAGGTAATAGCTTCCCTTGATTAGAACAAATTAGATTTACAGACATTCTTTTAATTTGTATCGAAAAACACAAGTTAGTTGAAAAGTATTTCTTTGTATTCCTTTTACATAGCAAATCCTTTTCGAGAATAATTTCTTATAAATATCGATTGTGAATAAAGCTATGGAGGTGAGGGGAAGTGATCACGATATTGTTATGCCCGACAGATCGCGTTCAAAGTATATGTTTACATTTTTTAATAATTAGGCATTGAAAATGAACTTAATAGGTCCCATCATAAATTTGCCCAAACAAATTTGATCTTAGTCGCTTTCGAAAGAAAATGGCGTTTTGGTTGACTTAAAATTGAAGTTTAGATTCATATTGTGAAGGCACGCGCTTTGAAATAGCTTTTCCATTTGGTCTCGAATGAATAAATGTTGATATTTTGGAAAGTCTACGAAACTTAGTGATTATCGGCTGGCTTTATCTGTTTGAATGATACAATGTAATTGTAACTATCTATTATCAAGAATCTTAGATAGACGGCTTCCAAGAGACATAAACAAGGCTTTAACAGCTTGCTGATGGGTTTTACAATAAGACTAAGCATTAGGATGTAATAAATACTGTCACTTCAGCCTCCGACACATAACATATGTCATGTCCCTGTACCATTATAAGGCCCAAAGTAACTGGAAATTCAGCACTAAGGTTTCACAAAATTGTTTTGGCTTATTTTGATCCTCAAAACGTTAAGGCACTCCATTTGTCATACTTCACTGATACGAACGCCTGCAACAAGAAGCTTTTACCGTAAGGGATAAAGTCGCCTAGTAGGACGATTTTTGTTTATTATTATTATTGTAAGCACATTTCAAATAGATGTGTAAATTATATTATCTTCACCTATTTAGCATGCACTAATAAGCAATGTTAACCAATCAGTGCCATATGAAGGCAACATTTGTTCTTGAAGGTGAGGGAAATCAAATAATATGGAGAAGACAAAATTGTAAAAGTTACCGCATTATTTTACGTTAGTCGAAAGCAGAGACCGGACCAGGAACTGCATGTATTCAAAGTAAGTATGTTACCGCTGTGTTCTACAAGCATCTGTAAATAAGCGTCTTATAAAATAACAACAGTTGATTGTGTAAGGTTGCCTAGCCGTACCACAGTATACACTTTCTTGGAACACTTAGACAACATTATATCGAATCCCTGAAGTAAACTACATTTACCTGAATATATTTTTGAAACATTGTCGGTGCACTTGAAGATGGAGCAATGCCTACGCAAAATGTATTTGATGTTATCTTTCATACGCCTATAACAGCATACAATAACTTTGTGATGTCTGGGGTGTTCTAATTAGGTGTCAGGGAACATTGTGGAATGAATTGATAAAGTAGTTGTAACGTTAATGAAGCAAGCGTCCTTGCTGCCTTGGGAAACAAACGATTTTCAGAGGCTTCTCAACACATTTCTTTAAAAAAAAATAATTTCATCAGGATATTGATTTGGAACATGCAATTGGTTTTTCTTTTGGCTTCATTAAAGATGTTTGATTCTTGTAGCAAACCATCAACATATTTGCCGTCCATTGGACAAGAACAATAACTTGTCTATTTTCTTTCAAGAGCCAAAGCTTAACGATCAAGGACAAATGTTAATTTCTGCCTCATCAGATGGACAAAAACCAAAATGGTATGACTCACTTTTTCTGTTGACATGCTGGTATATTTATCTGAAGGTCCATTTGCCTGTCTGTTTGTACTATGTGCGTCTTTTCGGTATTAAAGTAGATAAATAATTATGTCTTTAGGTAGATATTTCGGTATTAAAGTAGATAAATAATTATGTCTTTAGGTAGATATTTCGGTATTAAAGTACATAAATAATTATGTCTTTAGGTAGATATTTCGGTATTAAAGTAGATAAATAATTATGTCTTTAGGTAGATATTTCGGTATTAAAGTAGATAAATAATTACGTCTTTAGGTAGATATTTCGGTATTAAAGTAGATAAATAATTATGTCTTTAGGTAGATATTTCGGTATTAAAGTACATAAATAATTATGTCTTTAGGTAGATATTTCGGTATTAAAGTACATAAATAATTATGTCTTTAGGTAGATATTTCGGTATTAAAGTACATAAATAATTATGTCTTCAGGTAGATATTTCGGTATTAAAGTACATAAATAATTATGTCTTTAGGTAGATATTTCGGTATTAAAGTAGATAAATAATTATGTCTTTAGGTAGATATTTCGGTATTAAAGTAGATAAATAATTATGTATTTAGGTAGATATTTCGGTATTAAAGTAGATAAATAATTATGTCTTTAGGTAGATATTTCGGTAAAGTAGATAAATAATTATGTCTTTAGGTAGATATTTTGGCATTAAAGTAGATAAATAATTATGTCTTTAGGTAGATATTTCGGTATTAAAGTAGACAAATAATTATGTCTTTAGGTAGATATTTCGGTATTAAAGTAGACAAATAATTATGCCTTTAGGTAGATATTTCGGTATTAAAGTACACAAATAATTATGCCTTTAGGTAGATATTTCGGTATTAAAGTACACAAATAATTATGTCTTTAGGTAGATATTTCGGTATTAAAGTACATAAATAATTATGTCTTTAGGTAGATATTTCGGTATTAAAGTACATAAATAATTATGTCTTTAGGTAGATATTTCGGTATTAAAGTACATAAATAATTATGTCTTTAGGTAGATATTTCGGTATTAAAGTACATAAATAATTATGTCTTTAGGTAGATATTTCGGTATTAAAGTACATAAATAATTATGTCTTTAGGTAGATATTTCGGTATTAAAGTACATAAATAATCATGTCCATCAAATATAGGAAAATAACTATTCCAGGAGAGACTGTGAAAGTGTTTTTACCACAATATTTCTTCTTGGTTGCAATATATAAAAAATGGTAAGAGTGACACAGTCCAACATTAAGGAATAGGTTAGGAACTAAGCGAACGAATTTTCACCATGTAACAGGAATTGTATCGATTTCCAGAACATTGAAATTTAGACATTATTGACCAATTAATTGAACGTTAGAACTGTGTGAAATGCATCTGAATTCCCTAAATGGTATATTTGCATACAAATAGTATTCAACTCTTACTAAGCCAAGTTTATTTCTAAGGCAGTTGTTAGGCACCAAGTAGTAATTTATCAAAAACTGCCAGCTAACAAAATCCGTGGATTGCATATAATAGCACGTTTCCGGTGGGGTGTACCGGCAAGGCAAAAAAAAATTCCTTGATCAAACGAGAAAAGTAAATGATTATTCGTCTAGGCGAAAACTGATTTTGATTATATCGATCCTCCACAGATGAATATAAAATTACGGCTCATCTTCTCTTGGAGAAAACAAACCTGTCAAAATATATTCATTTAACCCATTGACCATACAGAATTCCATAAGAATTGAAACATTTCATACAATAGTTAAATAATTCGCCAATCTAGAAATAGAAAGGAAAGGACAATTAGTAAGTTATGCGTAAAATCTCGTGCAAAAAATCAAAGTCTAATCAGAGGCACTCATAAAACAAGATTTTGCCGAGCACTCAAAATCTCATTTAAAGTTTGTGATTTCTAATTTAGACATAAAAGAACATCAAGGAATGTTACCTAAGAATCTCAAAGCCATTTAAGTTTTCAAATGCTAACAATATAACTAAATTTTTCACTTGAGATATTTTCCATAATAAAATGGCAACAAATGACGTCATTTGAGTTTGCCCAACCACAAGCTATTTGTTTTACCGCTTCTCGTTTGATTGCACTGCCAACTTAAAATTTTACGACTCAATCAATTTTTCAGAATATATAACTTCATCACATTTGTAGGTGAAGTAACGATTGAGAAAGACATATCTTGTATTATTACTGTGCAGAACGTAACTCTGTCCAAACATGTTTGTGAGCATATGTTTCATTTCTAATTTAATAGAACGTGTCTCTGACATTGTCTATTCTGGACGACAACTGCCAAAATTGTATAAATACACCTTAATTGACTGTCAACTGTAATTGGTCATCACGCTTAAGAACACACTTGCATCTCGACTCAAATTTAATATGAAACGGCTTTATTCCAAAGAGATAATTGTCGAATGCCGTGGAATAATATGAGAAGACCTTTTTTCTTTATCTTTCTTTTTATAGCGAAAGCCATCATATATGAGAGGGACGTCATTTGATATCACTAAACCAGCAAGGCCGTTTATAATCCATGGTAATGTAAAGTCATCAATGAATTAAAGAGACGTTTAGGCATAGGTTCCTTTCAGTTTGAGCTGATTTTTTTCTTTTCGTCTGAGATTTTATTTGCTGTGGTATTTTTTGTTTTGCTTTTTTGTATGTTTTCAAAGAGAACGATTAAACAATGACTACAGTTAAGATTAAAAAACACTAAACCTCGTTATCACTTATTGAATGGTTACTGATCCTATTTAAATTTCACTGATTCTCAGAATATCAACTTGAAACCAGTATAGCTTCTAAGCCAGTATTTATTATTCAAACAAAGCCATCTTAGAATAAATACAGCTGTATTTTTATGACACGTTGAAAAAAAATGAAATTTGTATTCCTTTTTGTTCCTAATTAAGCATCATATATAGGTGTACGAGTCCTAGTATCTGGCCTTATGTGTCTTAGTCTAGCAGCATGCTACAGTCTGAAGGCATCTCCTAAATTATATTTCAATCTGTCTGAAAAATAAAGGGACGATACCATTACTGTGATTTTATAAACAATTTATACATACATACATACATACATTCATACATACATACATACATACATACATACATACATACATACATACATACATACATACATACATACATACATACATACATACATAACGATATTAACATCTGCCTCCAACTCTCATACAGATAGGCATACGTTTATGCATGCTAACATACAAACTTACATACAGGCTTCGAAATGTCACCGCACATTGCTTTACACTTTATTGACATAAGCATTACAAAATATGATAGTATTTTCATTATGGATTATTTGTTGAGTCGGCCAAGCTAAGCACTTTCCAATTGGTCATTACAAGTCTGATACCGGACATCATTTAATTATCCATATTGAATTCCGTGGTGGGGTCTGGTTATTTTAAATGGCCCAAAACCTTTATTACCATATTGAAAATCCCAATTTACATGGTCCGCGAATAAACACTTGTCCAACTCAGCGGAGTTTAGTGTACCTTAGAAAGTGCAGGATATTGTCTTCAATAAAATAATAAACGTATCAGTTGACTAGTTAATGTATTGTATTCAATTAAATATAAAACGTGTCAGTTAACTAGTTAATGTTTTGATATTCAATTAAAATAATAAACGTATCAGTTAACTAGTTAATGTTTTGATATTCAATTAAAATAATAAACGTATCAGTTAACTAGTTAACGTTTTGATATTCATTTAAAATAATAAACGTATCAGTTAACTAGTTATCGTTTTTATATTCAATTAAAATAATAAACGTATCAGTTAACTAGTTAATGTTTTGATATTCAATTAAAATAATAAACGTATCAGTTAACTAGTTAATGTTTTGATATTCAATTAAAATAATAAACGTGTCAGTTAACTAGTTAATGTTTTGATTTTCAATTAAATAATAAACGTATCAGTTAACTAGTTAATGTTTTGATATTCAATTACAATAACAAACGTATCAGTTAACTAGTTAATGTTTTGATATTCAATTAAAATAATAAACTTATCAGTTAACTAGTTAATGTTTTGATATTCAATTAAATAAATAAACGTATCAGTTAACTAGTGAACGTTTTGATATTCAATTAAAATAATAAACGTATCAGTTAACTAGTTAATGTTTTGATATTCAATTAAATAAATAAACGTATCAGTTAACTAGTTAACGTTTTGATATTCAATTAAAATAATAAACGTATTAGTTAACTAGTTAATGTTTTTATATTCAATTAAAATAAAAACGTATCAGTTAACTAGTTAATGTTTTGATATTCAATTAAAATAATAAACGTGTCAGTTAACTAGTTAATGTTTTGATTTTCAATTAAATAATAAACGTATCAGTTAACTAGTTAAAGTTTTGATATTCAATTACAATAATAAACGTATCAGTTAACTAGTTAATGTTTTGATATTCAATTAAATAAAAAAAACGTATCAGTTAACTAGTTAATGTTTTGATATTCAATTAAATTAATAAATGTATCAGTTAACTAGTTAATGTATTGATAGACACTTATGGCCACTTATTCGAGGTAACATTCACTCTGCTGCTGTGAATTTTTTAATTTTCTTAACCGAATATTTTATCAAGACCGATTTAATATCGTGATCTGGTGTCATGTAAATTTATTGTTATAAATCCGTGTGGGGTACCTGCGCTTTTGAAAAGAATTTTTTTAAATGTAATTATAATCCATATCTCCGCTACACCAAGTTAGATGAATGTTTCTAAGTGTATAGGTATCAACACCATTAAATACAGCAATAATATTACAGTTATCCCTGATCACTTTTATTCTCGAGTAACATAAATAATATCTGTATTTTTATGTCTACCGCGCGAAACTATTCCAGCTCGATTTGATTGTTTGCCCAGCATCACATCATCATAAACAAGTTCATCAACATTCGGCGCTTTATGAATATCGGTTATAGAATTAATGATATATGTATTCTCTTCACTTAACGACTTTGCATTTTCATCTGTATATACCTCATAGCATCACTGATCATCTATAGATGGTGCTACCAAATATAATTTGTCAGATGTTAACCACCTCGTTATTGAATTCAGTAACAACTGTGTCTTTCCATTTTCATAAGGAGCTATGATAATCGTTCTGACAGAATTTGGTAGAGCTGGATGATGTTTCTCTGGTTCTCGTTTTCTTGTTGCTGCAGATCAATTACATCCATGATGTGTAATAAATAATATGGATCTATATTGTGTTAAATGCAAGACGCGGACCCCCACACATGAATTAAGAACTCAAATCCAATTTAAAAACAAAACAAGGAGGTGATAGTGCTGCAAAATTAACAAAATTACCAGGAACCCCGTGGGCTAAATAACAAGGAGCAAAACATCATCCAGGATATAATTATCGTGGTCCTGGAACTCGACTTGATACCCGACTTGATAATCAAAACCAACCAAAAACTCCGGCGTATATCCAATAAAAGATATTGATAAAGTATGTACTATTCATGATGTAGCTTATAAAAGTGAAAATCTACAACATAGACATATCACTGTTGTGAAATTGATTCACTGTTAAATTCTATTACGAATAAACCTTTCAAGGAATCATTAGCTAACTGGTTAGTAAGAACTGCGATGAAGGGTAAACTAGTATTAGGGCCTAACAGTTATACTATGGAATCCATTTATTATAGGCCAAGAGGATACCGGAGAGGCAGAGGAGAGATTAGTATACTCGCGGAAGCAGCTGGTGTCAAACGTTCTACTTTCGCAGATTGGTTATCACGGCAGGCAGTATGGCAAAATACGTCATTAACGAATCAAAAATGCGCATTTTGATGTTAATGTTAATGTTCCTAATGAAGTTCATCAAGCTGATATTTTATTTTTAACACATGATACTATCAAACTACGACGACGTGAAATGACATATAAATGCGCATTGACTGTTGTTGAAGTTGCAAGCATATACAAACAGGCACAGCCATTATAAACAAAGACAGCAGTAAACGTTGCTTCTGCTTTGGAACACATTTATTAACGAGGACTTTTGCGATGGCCAGAATTATTACAGGTTGATCCTGGCGAAGAATTGCAGGGTGTAGTATCATCACTGATGAAGCAACATAATGTCAAAATACGACGAGGACATACTCAGATTTATCACGATCAGGAAATTGTTGAACGATTTAATCGAAATCCTGTTGAGTGGTTATTTGGATATCAAAATGCGATGGAAATAATTCAGAACGCATGATCTCGATAATGGGTGGCAAGATTACCAAGTGTGATAAATGCATTAAATAATGTAATTACTCGAACAGCTTCCATGACAACCATGAAGTCAATTACAAAAGAATATATACCCCTACAACTAAATGATTTTTCAAAACAACCAGTAATGGGTAATGTATTGTCAGATATTTATATGAACCTGGTGAACTTGAAAGGTGGTAAAAAAAAAGTGACTTATCATATTTGGTGTATCACATCACACAAATATATATTATAACAAGATCTACGAGTAGACCTGCAATATATAGATTATATTCAACTGCTCCTCAGCTCCGATTTACACGTGAACAATTGCAAGTAGTTCCAAATGATATACAATTACCACCCTCTTCACTTCACTAGCGCCTCGACCTCGAGTACATTCAACACAGGTCAGCATCACATTTTCTCGTGTATGACCAGGACTACTATTCTTCCTATCCGCGGTAAATTGTTGTGGATGTTTATCCAAATACATTATTGTGTTACAGCTCGCACAATGATTATTCTGCTGTTGTGTCAGCGTCATTATAAAGTCAGTACTGATATCAAATTCTCTATTATATTTCTGTCACTTTGTTGTTTATAACCAGCGATTTGTTTCTTACTATATCATCGATAACAATTTCGTGGCTGATGTCAGTAAAATTTACAATAATAAATAATATTCTTCTAACTCGTGATACTGCGAGATAACCTAAGTTTGACTACTCGATAAGATCATCAATAATCTAAACAATTGTATCAGAAATAGTTAATCCTTGAGATGAATGGATTGTCATTGCGTATCCTAGCGTCCGTGGAGATTTGTCTTTGAATGCATACATGTTAGCACTGATATCAACTGTGACAATATCATTTAACAAGAGATTATATTTCTCAGTATGTCCTGTAATTTCAACTTCAACATTCTGTCGAGGTGCATCTGATGATCCATAGTATAACGGTATATTTAGCATAACGGTATCCACAGCATAACGGTACAGGCATTTCTGATCACGTTTCCTTTCATAACTGAAATAATTGATGTTGAAGTTTAACTATCTTTGTACTTGCCACTACCAAATCGTTTGGTCTCCACAAATTCCAAAAATCATTTATGGAAGTTTCTGAAATTATTTCACGCATTATTTCACATTCAATTGTATTCTGTTGTAGTCTGAAAAATTTCTTAAACACATTTAATTCTGGATTATTTATCTCCTCTTAATAATCTATAAAATTTTTTAAACAATCACAAGGAGATAATCCAACAAATGCTGGTGGTTGTCTGTGATCGCCATACATTATCGCAGCTGTATTTTTAATAGCAACCAATCAAGAAACATTTTGAATATATCTAACGACACTGTGCATATTTCATCCAAAAATAATATTCCTGGTATATATTTCTCACCCTATAGATCAGGAGTCCATGCGTCACCTTTCTAACGAAAGAAGCTATGATGAGTACATGATTTCAGACCTCTCTCTTTCATTTCTCGTACAAGTATGTGGGTAGGAGTTAAGAAAACTAAATCCCAACTCTGCAAAATTCAATAACACGAGCTTTTTTCCAGCCTCCTCCTTCTCCGTTCAGATAAATAGTTTTTTTCTTGATACTATATCGAATAGATGGCACCCATGACAAATGTCGGTGTGATAATTCAAATATCTGATAATTATACGCGATTTCAACATTTGCGGATTTTAGTATAATCATATAACATTTATTCGTTAATTCTCCACGATACCCACGGTGCATCAGAGTTTGTAAATTAAGTCACTACTTCGGTATATTTTTTTTCTAGATATAAAATTAATCCGTTTCAACTCTAACTGCGGTGTTTGGGAATCTATTTATCATCGATATCAAGTTTACAGAAACATAGCTGATCTTATATTATATCATCGATATAAGCAACAACTGTACCCAACTGTGGTCTCTTTGACAAGAAAGCATTTTCTCGACATACGAATATATCCATATTTGTTGCATCTGCGATTATAAAATCGTAGTCAGCAGCATCTAGAATTAGTCGTGCATAATGTCGCTTATGATCATATGCACCAGCTTGAGTGAATTTACCTATTATTCTTCAACTGAGATCTTTTGTATCATGTAGTAACAAAACTTCAGTCTGCGGAACTGTAAAACTATTAGTTAGTAACTGCTCAATATTCTCTGTTGAAGCTTTCTGCGCGAGCTTTTCATTTCTTCATGAAGATATTTTTCACAACATATTTCACCGTTAGGTTTTACAGATTGATCAAATTTACATTTTTCCTTGGAACAAATATTTCCATCTGGTCTAATAAGTTTATCGTCGTTTTCAGAAATCTGACATCGCCATACTGATAAAGTTTTTACCCATAACGTGAACAAAATTAAACATGTTCTCTGTGGGATAAAATCTCGTGGAAATGTTGTTATTGCGTTAGTCCACACTTGGGCATTATGATCAATGATATTTATTGAAGCTTCCCCTTTTTTGTACTGTTTCGTATCATATAAAATCTCTCCTTTATAGTTTTTACTATTATTGGAAATCGTAGTATATTTTCTAACTTTCCTGGTTTGGGATGTTTACTGAGTATGACAGGTTTGTCTTTAGCAAGGATAGGATCTTATTTATCACGAATAATCCAAGTATCTGATTCTGCTAGTACATTAATTTTTACTTAGATTATCGAGCTGAGTAGTGATATTACCGCTCATTTCTCGTTCATTATAGCCCGGACACTATTATGGATTTTGAATGTTGACCACACGTGAAATGCGCCATCTTTTTTAATTCCTTCTTAGCACCGTTAATTTTATTATTAAACGTTTGATTCCTCGTATCAACCAGAGTTTGTATTGGTAAATCAGGAGATATTCTATCGAGATTAAATTTATATTCAGGAATCTTCGTTTTCCAAGACTTGATTTTCGAGAAACTCTCAAACTCATCTATGTTATAATTAAGACAATTTTTAAATAAAAAAGTATGTATATACAATTACTCAAAAAAAGAATCAGTGCAGGTGGTTGATGATAGCGTCTTTAACATCTTGTACCAAATCCTATATAAATTAATTCTGCGGGCATCATTTACAGCGAGTACGACGATGATGTGTAAGTCACAAACCGTGTTTACAATGTGTTTTTTGAGTTAGAGTAAACACAGAAACGTGTTTGTCACAGAATTAGGCGAAAATTGATTTAATTTCTTCTTGAATACAAACTAATTTCTAATTTCACCATTTTGTTTTGTTTTTCGTCGTACATGCGTTACCTGGGGTGAATAAGTGTTTTTCAAGGTAAGCGACGTGTAGCGATTTGCAAACTACCTCCCTTTGACGATGAAAAAGATAACATGGATAGCTATCTTCATCGGTTTGAGAGGTATGCCGAAAACCAGAAGTGGAGTCAAAATGACTGGGCATTGCATCTTAGTGCTCTATTAAAAGGTAAAGCACTGGATGTATACTCACGACTTCCTAGGGACGATGTGTTTAAGTACGACGTCCTAAAGGAAGCACTTCTCAAAAGGTACGAGCTCACTGAACAGGGTTTTCGCAAAAAGGTCAGGTTTAGCAAGCCCGATAAGGGAGAAACCTTTGGTCAGTTCATCGTTAGAATTGCGAACTATTTTGAGCGGTGGATTGAATGCGGCAAAGCGGTGAAAACGTTTGAAGGGTTGACTGATTTCTTGCTCAGAGATCAATTATTTAACACAGTCGGGCGAGAACTAGGTCAATTTCTGAAAGAGAAAGTCTTCTCAAACGTAAAAGATATGGCTAAGCAAGCCGATTTCTTCGCCGAAGCTCATGGGGGAACCCATAATGTGGTTTCAAAAGATTTTGAGTCTGGAAACCAGTCTACGAGACCGATGCCTAGGGAGCTTGTGAAATCAGCTGAGACAAATAGGTCAGTTAGGAATCCAGGTAGTCAGCGTGTGCAATGCTACTTGTGTAATGTATGGGGTCATGTTTAAAAAGACTGTCCTAAAAGAAAGGGGCTTGTACATAAGGTAGCAGTGGCTATACAAAGTAAAGGTATATCTGATAATATCGTACAGGTAGAACCATGTATTCATTCGCTTGGCACGTGTCTATTTCCCGAAGCGCGAGTATCAACCGCGAGAGGGTTAGTCAACGGTCGTGAAGTCGTAGGATTACGTGACACTGGTTGCACGGGCGTAGTGATCAAACGTAGTCTCGTGCAGGATAACCAAATGCTCGGATGGGAGTCCCCATGTATGCTACTTGATCAGACGATCGGTCGCATTCCCGTAGCAAGGATCACTGTAGAAACACCTTTCCTAACTGGAACTGTTGACGCCCTTTGTATGGAAAACCCTATTTACGATCTGACGATCGGTATTGTTGAAGGTTCCCGTCTTCCATCCATGGCAGATTTTAAAACACCTTTGGCCCAGGCAATCGAAACGCGAGCGCAACCACGACGAGAGAAAACCGCGTTTCATAAATAGTCCCTGAATCTATCTCAGGAATTTCGCGTGATGATTTCAGACGAGAGCAAGAACATGATGAATCCATCAACACAATTGTTGAGAAAATCGCATCAGGCGCGATTAAACACTGCAAGGGTGCGGGTAGCTCAAGATTCGTACGGAAGAATGAATTAATTCATAGGGAGGTTAGCGCTCCGGAGGGTAAGAAGTATTGGCAAGTGGTCGTACCCCAGAGATATAGATCTCAAGTACTTAGGGTGGCGCATGAGTCGAGCATGGCAGGACACCTAGGTAAGGCTAAGACCACCAGCAGAGTAGTCGCTGAATTCTACTGGCCCGGTGTTAATGGCGATGTCACACGGTTCTGTAGGTCGTGCGATATATGTCAGAAAACCGTATGTAAGGGAAGGGTCACAAGGGTGCCCTTAGGACAGATGCCATTAATAGATACACCGTTTAAGATAGTGGCATTATATATTGTAGGACCATTACAACCAGTTACCGAAAGAAAGAATCGGTATATTCTTACTCTTGTTGATTACGCGACCAGATACGCCGAAGCAGTAGCGTTACCAACTATTGAAACGGAAAGGGTAGCTGAAGCATTAGTAGATATCTTCAGTAGGGTAGGGGTGCCAGAAGAAATCCTCACCGATTGTGGTGCCCAATTCACCTCAGACCTCATGGGTGAAATAAGTAGGCTGTTATCCGTCAAACAGCTAAACACTACCCCATACCATACGATGTGCAATGGACTGGTAGAGAAGTTTAATGGTACCCTGAAAAGCATGCTACGAAAGATGTGCGCGGAACGTCCGCAAGACTGGGACCGTTATTTGAACGCTGTTCTGTTCGCGTACCGTGAAGTACCGCAGGAAAGTTTAGGGTTTTCACCCTTCGAACTGTTGTACGGTAGAACAGTTCGAGGCCCGATGCGGATACTACGCGAACTATGGACGGGTGATGTCGCGAACGAGGAAATAAAAACTACTTACCAGTACGTGTTAGATCTGCTAGATAAACTAGAGAGTACATTCCAGATGGCACGTGACGAGTTAATGAAATCGGGGCGCAGATATGCCAAATAGTATAACCGCAAAGCGCGAAATAGAAAATTTCTTGTAGGAGATCAGGTTCTATTGCTTCTTCCAACTAGCTCAAATAAGTTATTAGTCCAGTGGAAAGGTCCCTATGAAGTTAAAGCGGATATAGAAGGTAATTATTTAAAGACATTCCATGAAAACATGCTTAAGTTGTATATCAAGAGATAGAGCGACAATGTTAATAAAGGGAGTTGAAAATATTGGGGCAGACTACTTGAGTAGGGCATGAGTGGAAATTTGTATAAATTTACCCAGTATTAAAACTCCAGATTGTAGTATAACCAATGTAAATGTTGTAAGATATCATAAGTAGTTATTTTTCTTCTATTCTGTGTAAGTTTTAAAAATGTGTACATTTTTATTCTTGGGGGGGGGGGGAGAGGTATTGTCACAGAATTAGGCGAAAATTGAATTAATTTTTTCTTCAATACAAACTAATTTCACCATTTTTTGTTTCCTCGTACATGCGTTACCTGGGGTGGATAAGTGTCTTTCAAGGTAAACGACGTGTAGAGATTTGCATGTGTCTGACTACAAATCGCTTGAAGTCAGGAACATTATAATCACGGGGTGCACGGGAATTTTGCCGTGAATTCTGCTCACCTATTTGGGGACATATAAGGCAGAATATTTCTAAAAAGATTACGAGTCAAAAGTATCTTGTCAAAGGAGAGATAGCTCGTCATTCTTTTTCCAGCCAAAGGGGTGAGTGTTAAATTTATATTTCGTTTTATTGTGAATTTTATTCAGTTTATCATTCCATGTAATGATGCCTTTATTACAATGCAGATTTTAAACCGATGAATATTTGGAATTACTAGTCATTATAAGACTTTAAATGCAATAGCATAATCTAAATTTTAGATTGTTTCAAAAGCAACTATTATTAATTTGGTTTCTTTATTGTAGCTGCATTGTAGCTGAATGTGATTGATTGCTCCAGCAAAAGGGCTGAATGTGATTGATTGTGCCGTGATTGTGCTGTTTGATTGTGCCATTTGATTTTGCGATCAAATTGAAGTGTCTGACTGTCTGTCTGTCAGGGTCTGTCCGTCTACGTTTGTATCTGGCGTGAACAGGAGGTCATGATGTCTGAGGATATCTGTCGAGATGTGTAAATATCCGGAACTATCTAGAAGTCTAAATGTCCGAGTGTCCGGAGCTGTCTAGAAGTGTAAACGTCCGGGGTAGTATCTAAGTGTTTGGGACCGGTGGTTCGAGTAGATGCTGTATGCTGTCTGTACGTATAACTGTAGTGGATCCGTGAAGGGCAAGTGGCCGATAAAAGTATTGGGTCAACCCTAGGTATTCGGAGAAGCTGTGCGGCGATTCAACAGTTGGTGAATCGTACGGTTGTACAGGGTCGAGACGCATGTGTGTGTTTCAATTGTTGTTACAACTTAATACATTGTTATATTTACACGTAGTTACTTTGAATCACAGTAGTATTTCAAGGGATTACATGAATCTCAATGACAGTTAGTGACTTGATTTATTACATGTATATGTTAGTACTTGTTGTCGCAATCCATACGTGCGATAATGTAATTTGATGTTTGTATTTGTTATCGCAATTTATACGTGCGATAATATAACTTTTGTAAAGGTTCCATTTTATATGAAACATTTGTGTAGTCCAGGAGGTTCCTCGGATCTGTATTTATTTTGTATTATTATTTAATTTATTTTTGAATTGTGAATGATTGTGAAGTGTGATCGTGGGTTGAACGCATGAGTTATTGTGTTGATACATCATTATTTTTCATTAATAATTTATTTCATAAATTTATATCATCTTTCACATATTGGGTTTGTGATGTTCATTTAATCCACCAACCACTCGGTAACAATTTTGTTACAGTGTTTTTATTGTGGCGGTAAAAGAGCTGAAACGGTATTATGATAAAAGACATAGACAGTGAAAAGGCTAAACAAAATATAGAAAACTGTTTGTCTAGATTCTCAAGTAACAATTTAGACAAATAATGATTTAAACAAAAAATATTATTATATATAATCAGCCAAGAATTTCTAAAGCATCCCATTATCACAAATTATGAAGCATCTCGTGATGGTGTGATTAGAAAGTGTAGGTTGAAAACAAAAAGTCCGCACTATCAATGATCATGGTTATATCATATTTACTGCTGGAAAGAAACGTTATATCATCGTTTTATATACGAGTGTTTCAATGGATTCATCAAAGACGGTCTTATAATTGACCACATTAACTGCATGTATAGCTATCACACAAAGTGAGAATAATACACGGGGTCTTTCCGGTATTTGTAAAACAATGGGAACAATAAATATGATATCCATCAGCATAGAGACTGGTGAAGTAAAAATATTTAAATCAATGGATGAAGAAGGCAAATATTGTGATATTCTTTGAGTCAGCATATAAGAGAATGTAAATATAAATCCGCATTTTCAAAGAATATAAACAAAAATTTATATTTCAATATTGTTGGTGTAAGCTATCTCCGGTAGAGTAATTATGTAGTTATCTAGGCTATATTTATTTGCTCATTTTAGTTTTAATTTTAATTTTAATTTTAATTTTCATTCCCATTTGCATACTATTTTTTTCTTAAAATTAATTACCAGAAAGAAGGAATATTACTCTGCAACATATCTTTCTCCGTGGATCGTGATTCATTTTGTCGTTGTAATTAATTAACCTTCTACGTCGTAATTAATATCAGTGATGTAACATAATTGTTTAATAGTTCAAATCAGTAGAAGGATATATATGGTTTCTAACTTTAAATATATCAATTACGGCAGTTACATGTACAATACAGTAAATATGTTATATATATATATATATATATATATATATATATATATATATATATATATATATATATATATATTATATATATATATATATATTTCACTCTCCCAGGATTTGATCTTGGAGGGGTTTACATGAAATTGAAAAGCATAGACAACCTTCTGAATATTCTAACATTTCGTGTCGCTTAGAACATTCGCTGGAGAACTTTTGATGACAAGAACCTCTGACACCCCCCCCCCCCCCCCTCCCCCGAATAAACAGTAACGTGGATATATAAGCTCTAAATCTCACTAATGGGTAACTCCACAGGGACAAATAAACAAATTCCGGAAAAAAGAAACGGTCATAGGGTATCCACTTTGGTCAGTAATCTTAAAAAGTATTCTTGATAATAACGAATTATGACAACGTAAACAAACCGGATTCAAAAATCCAGGAGGTACTTGAGAAATAGATGCATAAAGAATATTTGATTTTTCAAGATCTATTTGAAATCTGCCATCAATTTCATTACATACAAGATTAAGTACGATAATGGGAGTTATATTTACAATTCCTGGTGAAATATGTATACTTTCACCGTGCGGATCATAGCTATGCTTGACAATGCCTGGAGGGGGATTTTTGTTCTCCATGATTCAACAATTTTAGGAAAGTTTTCATTGATAAGATCGCTGACTAATTTCTTTAGTTCGTCTATAGTAAATCATGTAAACTTTAAGTATATCCGCTTCGATTGTTTTATAATGATCATTAAATATTTTTGTTAATGTTTCACCCTTAATACTAGTTTTGCTCCCTTCGAAGTTATAAATATTAATTGAATTACCTTCAATAAAACTGGTTGGGTAATAATGGTATTGATACATTCAAGATGTGACATAACCTGGTTTAAATGTTCTATCTTTCTAACGATTTGTTGAATCCTATAGCTGTTGTAATGTTGTATAATACCTTTAAAAAGTTGCAGATACATGTATAATCTGGAGTGTTTAATTTGATTAGGAAATTTGTTTATAAGTTTTTCATCAATATATGGGTATCTAATATGTAGTTCATAAGTATTATCATATTTAGTTCTTTCTATGAAGTATTGTACCATCTGAAGCTGTTGTTCTTGTTGTTATTGTTATTGTTGTAGAGTTTAACTCCATTTTTCAGCACACGATAGGCTATACATGGCGGCCAGTATTATTGGTGAAGAAGCCGGGAAAACCCCCCGGAAAGAACCACCCTCCCACTAGAAGCTGCTGGCAAGCTTTGTCACTTAACTGCATTTGCCGAATCTTTGACTCAAACCCCCGCAAAGGTGAAATGGCAGTGATCCGTAACGGAAGGCGCTCTAGACCACTCGGCCACTCGAAGCCTCTGATCTGAGGCTGTAGAATAATGTTGTCCGTTATTAAAACTTTCATCAATATATGCCCATGTATAATGTTTTAGATATTCTGGAACCTTAATGAATACGGTATATAGTTTTCTGATAAATTCCACTAAATGCACCGTACGGAGATTTGCAATACATTGCACTAAAAACGCGGTATATAGTTTTCTGATAAATTCCACTAAATGCACTTTACCGAGATTTACGATACATTGCACTAAATACACAGTATATAGTTTTATGATAAATTCCACAACATGCACCGTACAGAGGTTTGCGATACATCGCACTAAATACACGGTATATAGTTATTTAGTGCGTTGCACTATGTGCAGTATATTGACGGTGACAGAAGAAAACGAAATGATTAAGTAGAAATTCATATTACTGAATGCGAATAGTATGATCCAAAAGATGGTTGTTGTGTGTATGCTTTTGAAACTCTATTTTCAATGCTACCACGATGACATGTATATTAATAAAGACAGACAGACCAACATAATGTTAAAAAGTTTAAATAAATTTTCGAAACATGACTTAGACGTCTTTGTTGGTAATATGAGATTTATAATCAAAGTAATAGTCATTTATTATAGAAGAGTCGTTACTTCCAATATAATATTTGCAATTATTCCCAAAAACCGTTATCTTACAGAAAAGTATTGTGCGAAGTTGCTTTTAGTAAAAATGATGAGATAAGTAGAATGTATTGGTTGACTAATTTAATTTGTAATTGGCTGATAGGTATTTGTAATTGGCTGATAGGTATTTCTAATTGGCTGATAGGTATTTGTAATTTGCTGATAGGTATTTAATGACATGTTAGCAACTAAAATGATATTTCCTGCCGTAGCAATTTTAATCGAGCTTTCAACGCAGGAACAAAGAACGGCTGCGGATGTACTCTTTACAGAAGTCTAAATCTGGCATGGTGATAACTAAGACAATTCTGTTTCTGCAGCAAAGATTGGTTGAATTGGTTTTTAATGGTACCGAACTTCAGGTAGAATATTTAGGGATGGGACAAATGGAGTAACGGTCCATTTCAATGTCAATGGAGCAGCTGGTCCTCAATGATAGGATTTGAACACGAAGCCTTTCGATGATAGGATTTGAACACGAAGCCTTTCGATGATAGGATTTGAAAACGAAGCCTTTCGATCGCATGTCTGACGCTAAGACGGATTCTGCGGTACGAACAAGCCGACTGATAGTCTGTAAAACTGAATGTCCAGTAGTTATCGGTATAGTTTAATGTATTTTTATTTTAAAGATAAGCAGAAAAATGTATTAAACAAGTAACACTATCAAATGTCTTAACTTGAACTATTTCTTCTCAGATTAAGGGGACCAACTCAATATAGAAGTTCGTTTATACGTTATTGTGAGCGGGCCAAAGGAATGATATTAGCTCAGTATAAGAACTTTTTAATGTGTGTGTTCCTGTTAGACACCATCATGAAACAACCTTTCCGTAAAATGTGCTTTTGAACCTCAGCTTTTGAATGCTTCACTGTCACCACGCATTAAAAGCTATGTGGACCTCAGATCTGACCCAATTTCCGACTCCTATTTTAATGGTAAACAATATGGCGTCATACTATGATCACTTAAAACATAATTAATGAAGATCAAGTTTTAAAAATGAAACTATTCAGCTTACTCACGTGATAGAATGCTTCAAACCGCCTGAAGAATGTATTCAACCGTATTATGACTTTGCATGAGTTCATCATTTCTATACAGAATTGTATTATGACTTTGCATGAGTTTATCATTTCTATACAGAATTGTATTATGACTTTGCATGAGTTCATCATTTCAATACAGAATTGTATTATGACTTTGCATGAGTTCATCATTTCTATACAGAATTGTATTATGACTTTGCATGAGTTCATCATTTCTATACAGAATCGTATTATGACTTTGCATGAGTTCATCATTTCTATACAGAATTGGGATATCTTAATATCACCGTAATCATATCAAGACAGCAGCTACATTCCATTCCTCCCTCGCAGAATTCAGGCAAAAGGGACATCATTCTGTCTCGTAAAAGTCCAAACATATGTTTAATATAGTACCGACTGAAGCAGTTCAGATCGGGTTAATAAGTACTGTGTACCAATACAAGGTGGAGCATTTAGCAGTATATTAATTTGCATGGTCAGCATTTTATGTTGGCAAAGAGGAAAATTTACAAAATTAATGTTTTTTCTCACATTGCGAAGGCAATTAGTGTCCATACCTTCATAGCATCTTATTATGGATAACTGATAACTGTTTGTTGTTTTGTTGTTGTTAGTTTGGTTCGAAAAATACACGAATACATACATCATATTGTTCCATCTATTTGACCACCTTGATAGACGGTAAGTCTGCCAGGACCGCTCTCATGACCACGTAACATTGGTGCCATGAACATGAGTAAAGAAAATGGAGTCAATATAGCCATACCAGATTCTCCGTGGTAGCTGGAAAAGCATTCAACAGAGATTGTAACACTATTTTATGTTGGTACCATGAAAGACACCAATACGTGGATTGATTCAATCCTACAAGGCCAAGGCAACAAGTTGTACTGGAATGTTACATTTAAACATCCCATTGTGTGTAATTTAGTGTACCCAGGATAAACTATTTGGTCCATCTCCATTCCTAATTCACTAAACTTCACTAAATTTACTTAGTGAACCAACAGAGTACAGTAACTGCCTTAGCGAGGTACTTAGTGTACCAACACAGTATACCGCTCAGGATGCCTGCCGGTTAGCACTTCGGCTTCAAATGCGGGAGGTCGCAGGTTCGAACCCCAGCCGAGTCATACCAAAAGCTTCTAAAATGGTACTAACAGTTTCCTCGCTAAGCGCTCAGAATTAAAACGTTAGTGTTAACACCGGTCGGTTCTATGTCAGGATAATTTCACAGGGTGGAATATCATTCTATACGTCTGCGGCATGACAGTCATCATTATAAACTGCCACACTGCCACTATCGTAGCGATATGACCGAAAAGTACTTAAAACTACGTTAAAATTCCAAATCACACACACACACACACACACACACACACACACACACACAGTACATTAGCTTTTTTTAACAAGGTGTGATAGATACGAATGCATCGAGGTCGCAAGCTGGATGTTTGAAGCCGAAAATGTTAGAGTCTCGTTATAACAAATTATAATAACAGCAGATGTTTTACAAATAAATTTGGCACTAAAAAACTGAATTTACTTGAGCATACTACACATAATGTATTCATTGATATATTAATTAGATTTGTCCTCAGTTCGCACTGGGCCCGCACAGCCCTGACACCGACGCTGGTGGTTTTAGCTAGTATGATCATCGGTTCGTTCAGAAAACTATTGACACCTTGACTAAAATGACTGAAGGAGTCCTTAAGAAATCCAATCATATGTATCCCAATCCATATATTGAGGTATATATGAGTAATGCAACTAGACGTTCAGACTACAAATTAATACCACCGACAATCATAAACAAAACAGACGTACATCATGTGCAGGGTCGTCGTTTACCAGCCTTCTTTAGATTCCATATGTGAGTTACACGCTTGAACCAGCTCCTGTATGTAAACTTGGCTTGTTTCGTTTCAATAATTTGTTCACTCATCATACAAGCATCATGTTCTTCCTTGATAGTTAATGTCTTCAAACGAATCTTTCACCTGGATATCGAAGTTGCATTTGAATAGGTATAAGGAGTTTTTATTTGTTATTTTCTTCCCGATTCTCCATTTAGGAGAAGACCATGTTTCCAGGATCGCACCACTACACATAAAAAAAGAGAAACATAGAGAGCTAACACATCGTCTTGCTATATACGTTATCAATGTTTCTGAATCACGCTGCTGTTCCAAGTCTTCTCGCTTATTCATAAACAGTTTTTAATGAATTATTTTTGCCTAATCTTAAAAGAAATTTTTTAATCCAAATGTTTTTATTGATTTTCTGACTATATCTATCATTGATCTCCATCCGACCGTCTTTTCTAGTAAACCTGTTTTCCATGGTAAATGATGCAGTCTTGACAACACATTCTAAATTAAGCTATAGAAGAAGCGTACGTATCCCATACAAATGCGTCTGAGTAAAAGTTCAGGTATTACCCCATACATGGATGGGTTACGATCTGGCACAAGTTGTTCAGCGAAACGGCGGAAGGCATGTTTGAACAGCTAATCCTTATTGCTCGAGTAGCCATAGGGAAATGCGCATGCATTCTAAAGATTTAATTCCGAATATTGTTACTTTTTCAGACGGAACAATTGGTTTACTTGAGTACTGTTTTCGTCATGATTGTCGTTGGGAATACAATGGTATTGGTGGTTATTGTCCAATCCGGAAAGAGAAGATCTCGAATGAATTTCTTCATGATCAATTTAGTTTGTGCAGGTAAGACATGTTTTGTCTCTTTTTTATTTCTTGTAATGATTATTTAAATCTCCTTAAGATTACTTGCATTACTTGGTGATTAAGTAAGCGCTAAAGTAATACGTAGGGACTTAATGGCATATAAGAGGCAAGCTTAGACTGCTTCCATAACAAATGTATGGCAAGCATGTTCTTAATGGGTTCATCTTTGTAATCTTCCCAAACTTGTGATAAAAAAGTAATCGAAGATTTCTTTTTCTTTGATGAGTTTGCTAATTCCAAGAAATAGGTCACGGTCACTTTCGTTCAGTCATTCCTCGTGTAAATAAATAAATAAATATATATATATATATATATTTATATATATATATATATATATATATATATATATATATATATATATATATATATATATATATATATATATATATATATATATAGATATATATATAGATATATATATATATATAAAACAACAGACAGATGTTCAGTTCAATCGTAATAAAGACATGACTTTCATAATACGTCATTGTCTGCAATTATGCAGGTTTCGTTCCTGCCACAAGATGCAACGTCTAATATGTTCCTCAACGAATGTATGTCCGTTTTTAACAATGTGTGTAGTTCTCACAAAAGAAGAATTCTTTCTATTATGTGACTAATGTTAGATTCCCATACTCGTGATATCACCTATATACTTACTTATATACATTCATACATAAAAAAATTAAATGCATTAACATATACATTTATACATGCACATGCATGCACGCACGATGCTAAAATGCATCTCCTAAATGACCATTAATGATTATATCGTCAATAAAAAAACGTCTGATCATAAGAAACATTGTCTCTATCTATCTCACTCTCTCTATTCTGACAGATTTATCCGTCGGTTGGCTATTTGTATTAACCGACATCATCTGGAAGGTAACTATCGTATGGTATGCTGGAAATGTTGGATGTAAGCTGGTCAAGTTCGCTCAGGGGCTTGCCACTTTTGGAGCCACGTATGCTCTTGTTGCGCTCAGTATTGACCGTCTTGACGTCATCGCAAGGCCTCTAAGTATGGTAGGAGTTGGTAAGTGGACATTCAAATGTTGTGTTGATCAACTGCGAAAATGTTTTCAGTTCAGAAAATATAGCTCAGTTATTACGAATGGTTAACTCAATGCCATTGTTCGGCACACAGTTTAATTATGTGTGCAGAAGTGTTATTATAGGATATAAGAGAAAATGAATCCCTGGGCTCTGTGCAGGCAAAGCATTAGATGTAATGTAATAAACCACCGAACCCGGTTTCGAATCTCAGTAGAGGAAGAATTGTTTTAAATATGGCCAATATGTAATGTGCGCACACGTGATTCTTTTAATAGGTCAGCACAAATAATTAATTAAAATAAAAAGTAGAACACATAATATCAATAACAGATCAAATTAAAAAAATTATATAGAAGATAAATATATAAATCAATTCATAAAAAAATGGTGAATCATTGGCATTATCAAAAAGATTATATAATTTATTTAAATCATACAAACCTCATGTGAAAAGATAAAATGTCACAAAATGTATAACCCACAAGCTGGACCGTTTGGTTTGTATACTCAAAGTGACCAACTGAAAGTCTATAAATTAGGTGAGTAATGAATGTTGGCACTCCACTTTTCAAAGAAAATGAATTATATAGATGAAGAAGCGAATGGAAGAACAAACTTATAGAAAGTAAACATGCAAATAAAATATCCACTGATAATTGAGATAAAGATCGATTATTGCAGAATAAAAGATGACCATCGTCTTCTTTTATGGTAATAAATTAATATAGTTTAAATTAATATATAATACACGTTATAACATTTGCCTTTCTACCATAACAACAAAGATCGAGATCTTTGTTCTTATGGTAATAAGGCAATATATTATAACGTTTGTTCCCTTTCGATCTTTGTTGTTATGGTAATAAGGCAATATATTTTAACATTTGGTCCCTTTCGATCTTTGTTGTTATGGTAATAAGGCAATATATTTTTAAGTTTGTTCCTTCTAGGTCATTGCTGTGGAATAGAATGCCCTGCATTTGTGTAAAAATATGTTACTTTTTATTGCTTATTGTAGTCCGTGGATGCTTACTCGTTCGGTGGCAATGTAATGCCTGAATCCCCTGGATGTCGTACTAGGCTAGTGGTAAATTAAAGCTTGACGTTTCTGGCTGCTTGCTTAGTGGGTGGTAAATTATTGTTTGACGTCTCTGGTTGTTTACTAGTTCGGTGGTAAGTTACCGCATTAAACCACTGGGTGCTTACTAAGTCGGTGGTAAATCACTGCTTGAACACCCCTATTGTATGGTGAACCATTGGTCTATTGTATCGTACCATGGAAACCAACGAGTCCAGATCTGATTTCTTTAATAATCTTTCAAAAAAGTTTGGATTAAATAATTTGTTATAATTGAGCGAATATACTTTATAGGGATGGGATTTCTATCACATAACATCTTGATTGTTTTTACTGCAGGTCTATTTTCACAGCAACGAAAAAATAGATCATTGTTGGACTTGCATAACACTGATTAAAGTAGAGCACACAAGCACTGTCGATATCCATTGCAATTTGCAGGATGTACTTCTCTACGATTCAGAACTGAACTCCAAAAAAAATTTAACAATCTTCGTTAATATTTTAGCGTATGCTATATGGAATATAACTTCAGTTTGAACTAATTCGTTTCGAAAAGAGATTGTGAGTTATGTTTCTTTAATGATGGCGCCGTTTTGTGTGAAGATATTATTTATTGCCTTGCCAATCAGACTGGTTCAAGTTACTTAAATAAGTACATCAAACAATTTTCGATAAAACGCCTTGTTTTGACGAGCTCGGGACATCCCTGTTCACTATCTGTTGGTAAACTAGATAAAACGTTTCATTTCATGATATGGAAAGTTATTGATACAAACACTATATTTGGAATGAAGTCTCTGTTTGATTCATGTAAAATGTGCGAGTTGATTGGTTAAATGAAAGTTTATCAAACTTTCACATCAGTAAGAACTTCCGTTATGTCGGTGATCTCGATTTAAATTTGATTTATGTAATACGTTTACATGCTTAAAGACTCATGCATAATTAATAATAATAATAATAATAATAATAATAATAATAATAATGATAATAATAATAATAAACTAGACTTCGTACAACGCCTAATCTTTACTAGCTATAAGCCCTTTAATAATGAATAGCACATAATAGCACATAATAGCATATAATAGCACATAATAGCACATAATAGCATATACAAAGACAAGGTTACAAAAATTGACACTATGAAATTACAACACAGAAAGATGCTGGAAAAAAGTAAAAGAGGTAAACATTATTAAGTCTAAGTCTGAATTTTAGTGGACTTAAGTGAGTTTTAAGAACACTCATGGATGAGATCAGTGGCCTTGTGTCTAAGATCTTTATGCAGCTCTTTTCACGTACCTTGACCCTGGTACGCAAATGAACGTTGTCCGTAAAACAATATTTAAACACTAAGGACAAAAAGAATGCGATTTATTTTAACAGAAGCGCAAGATTACCCAAGTATGCACATTGGTGAGGTCCGATAGGTAGAGAATATTAGACTGGTATAACCGTTGCATTGTTGGTTATTGATGTTTAATGTCGGTGAAAAGTATCCTTTTCACAAATATTTCCAAAAGTAATGAGAAATAGATCGATATAACTCCAAAATGTATGATCTAACAAGTAACAACAAAAATCGACATTTCCATTACTATCCAAAAATCTTGTTTCAAAGACAAATCATAGCTTCTCTAATTAAAAGGTTTCTTTTACTTTGGCTACGTTCAAAAACGAAAGCCACCCATACAACTACCAAACATAGTTGACAATTCAATTCTTATCTCCATTATTGAAACCAGAAAGATTGGAAATGCAGAGCAAACTAACATAACGTTAAACTGACGTAGAATATATTCTTACGAATCCAGAACGACGGACGATTAAAATATAAATAGGAACGCTTCTGACAAGGTATTTTGTTTTAAAACTACAACAAAAAACAAACGGAACAAAATAATTACCCAAGGTAATATGGCGGCCAATTATACTTGGACAAGACTAACTTACAACTGGCGTGGTTCATCTTTTGCTGTTGGTTTTATTGCATGTGATTTAAAATGAAGCAACGGAAAACTAAACTTTGTCAAACAGGAGAGCATAGCTCAGCGCATCCCAGTAGTTGAGATAAATCATTAATCTACAAGCGAAAGTTAACGGCAATATAAATTTTTGAGCCTTTTTACGATTGCGAGGTCTAATTTAACCAGGGAGTCAATATGTTGTATATAAATCGCTTCAATGACGCAAGAATTCACATTTGTTGGTTATATTCAATAAAATAGCCTGCAATATATTGCGTTCAGTTCAAAATAAATATGGTTCAGTGCTTCAGACATATTGGATGATACTCATATTTTAGAAGCTCGATTATGCGACATGCTACTCGTCCAACAGAAAATAAAGTTCGGAAAAACGTAAAATTCTATAAAGAATTGTGTCCTCGAGGAATCAATGAATAATCTGGAAAACATTATCTGATCTACTGAGAAAATCTAAACTGATTATACGTGTTTGTCTGAGTCTTTACGTATCCTCTAGGTTTCCAGAAGAAGCAATTTACCATGTTGATTTAAAGTTGTCTTCCTCGTCATAACTGCCTTGAAAATTAAGTAGTTTAACAATTTATTCGGTCAATCTTAGATTTGAATTAGTCGTGAAAATAGGTTAAGTTAGATGGTTTTGTCCTGAAAATTGCTACTAAGCAGTCTTTATTCAAATCAGGTTCATCCAACAATAATTTTATAGGGTTATAGGCTCGAATAAACAGTAACATAAAAAGAGTGAAAATAACAAGCTTGTAAAACTTAATAAACAATTTATTGAGTACAAATATTTTACAGAAAAGAAAAAATACACTTACGGTTTTCAGAATCAATTCTAAAATTAATCCAAAATAATTCAAAATACTACCCACTAGAGAAATTGCAAACGTCCTCGTAATAAAATGTCCAAATGATTCTAAGTTCGAATTCCAGCGAAGTATCCAATATGGAAGACGATGTCTCTTGATGAAGTCAGTTCTTGTTAATGAAAATCTATGAGCACATATTCTTTTCCAGATAAATAACAAAATAAATCCTCTTGAATCCAAACTAATTGACACAATTTCCAGTACAAGGTAATTTATAATAACTCAAAAAGACACAACTTAATATTCTAAAACCCCAATTCTTCTGCTAAATAACTCGCTCCCAAACATCACTTATATACCTATTTTTACGTAAACAATAAAGGGGTCACGACCTTCAAGAATTTCAGAACAATTTTATGTTCAAGAAATCACGTAAATACCATATGACCCAACTAAAATTAGAAAGGTGTTTATACTTTATTCCATTTTGTCCTTGGAACCAACCAATCACTTTAAAAGCTTGTTTACAACTCTGAAACTAGGTCAAAAATGAGGTCAACACCTGATGTTTATTCTGTAGTAGAGCTCACCCCACACCACCTCCTTTCAATGAACGAATCTTAAAACTTAAAATGCCAAATTTAAATCTAACAGACAGACAATAAATATAAATATAAATGACTTATATTAAATATACGTAACAATATATATGTATGTATGTATGTATGTATGTATGTATGTATGTATGTATGTATGTATGTATGTATGTATGTATGTATGTGTGTATGTGTGTATACATATGTATGTATGTATGATCTCGTGTGTGCGGGCAATGCGATCATTGCCGTGCATAGGCGGACATCGAATCTCCGTAGAGTAGAAATTAACAATTCTCTCACATGTATGATAGCGTTATTTGTACTAATTTTGCCTACCATTATCAATCATTCTTCTACAGAATCCAAGTATAACACGTTCCGTTATGTAGGGTATATTATTATAACTCTCTCTCTCTCTCTCTCTCTCTCTCTCTCTCTCTCTCTCTCTCTCTCTCTCTCTCTCTCTCTCTCTCTCTCTCTCTCTCTCTCTCTCTCCATTATCGATACATTACTCCTTCAATACGATCTTATATATTTTAATAAATGACTAGCTTTGAAACAGTTTCAAATAATTATAAAAATAAGTATAAAAATTTAATTTATTTTGAGAACAAACAACAATCATTTAATTCCCATTATGGATGTCTTCCATGCAGATATTGTAATGCCTGTCAAAGTTTTGATACACGATAGACCCTAAAATGATTATATTTCAGCTCTTTACCCTACAGGTCTTACAATAAGTTCTCTTTTGATTACATGTCAGCCGAATGAAATATATCGGCACCGCTTGCCTCTTTCGGAAGCCAGCTATTGCAAATGAAAAAGAGCCGTTTTCCCGATCAATAATGCACTCTACTCTGCAGTCAAGAGACATCTGATTTTTGTTGACTCTGCATACAATTAGTATCATTACGCCGAATCACAATTATAGATCAAATGGACATATCAAATCCGGGGATAACATATTGGTGGGCAAAATTAATCCCAGGTATTCGTTTCTGCATCCAAAGACAAATACATACGATGAAGATACTATGATTAGAGAGACAAAACTGTGCCTTATTTCCGCCATTTACTGGATTGTTTGTGGATACGTATTTAATTTATTATACTGCTAAAATCGTGCGAACTTTACATTATAACTTCATAATTCACGCTATGTCATCCTTGACATTTGTCTATATTTTTACTTAATTTATCTAATTACTGCATTAGACTATAATACATTGTATTATATTAACTGCAAATGGATATAATTGTTTTATATGTTTTTGAGTCACTTCCCTTTCTGAATGTACCACAAAGTCAAACATAACAGTTCCAGCGTTGTGACATTGTTTTCATTTGCTCTACCTTTTTCACGCATATCCACGTTTGGCTTTCTGTTGCGTATGGTTGATATCTGAGAGGGATCGAACAAATGCTACATACATTTGATGGCATAGATCAATATTACATATGCAGACATATATTGGTCTGATTCTAGTTTACATTGTTAATAGCATAGGCTGAAATCTCAAACATTCTTCAAAGCCGTATTATAAAGTATGGTTAAAATTCTCATCTCACGGGATTAGATTAATATTCAGTACATATATACATGAGCGTTGGGAAAACGTTAAATTAGTGGACTGCAAAATCACGTATTATTTTTCAAGGACAAATATTTCATCACAATAAATTTGGTTTTTATTGTAGACTCTTACTTTCTCTCAATTACACAGCATAATCAAACTCAGATTCAAATCTAGCTCAACTCTCGATTGGCTGAGCGATACGAGGGATGGTCCATCAATAATACTCATAACGGAGCTGACGTCATACTCCATCAATAATATTCATAACGGAGCTGACGTCATACTCCATCAATAATATTCATAACGGAGCTGACGTCATACTCCATCAATAATACTCATAACGGAGCTGACGTCATACTCCATCAATAATACTCATAACGGAGCTGACGTCATGCTCCATCAATAATACTCATAACGGAGCTGACGTCATACTCCATCAATAACACTCATAAAGGAGCTGACGTCATACTCCATCAATAATACTCATAACGGAGCTGACGTCATACTCGGCAGCGACACCACCAAAACATTCCTCGCTATCTCCAAATGTACTGAGGAATAATTTCTACTGTCATTAAGAGGCACAAGCCTAAAAGTATACTATACGAAGTATCTCGACTATTTCGGCTTAGTCTCAAAATGGGTCTGTATACAACCGTACCTTTTAGTCAGCTATTTCTGTTATTATGTTGTATGTCCTTTATTTCAAGCAAGGTCAGTTATGCATCGTATAATTTTTCTGGTATCATTGAACACGGTGTACATAAAATATTGTATTTATAATATTTCTGTACAACCCATTAGCATCCTATGTAAAATTAAAAGATTAAACGACGACACCCATAGTAAGACATAATAGCAAAACACAAATTGGAATAAAATTCTTGCATTAGACTATCAACTATGTATATATATATATGCCACCCTATCAATTGCGTCTGCAAAACGGAGATTGATAACGCTACGCCCTCCAATGCTAGCTGTCCAACAGTAGTTTTCCAGGGCTTCGTTCATCATGCGCTCTAAGTGGATGTTTGTTAGTAGCTCTATCACTGACACCCCACCCCACCCACATTCTTGATACATTCAGCTGGAATGGTGTCTACTCCAGCTGCCTTGCCATTCTTCAGTGCTTTTAATGCTGACTCCACCTCTTCTTTGAGAATGGGACATCATTTTCATGTGTGGAGTTTTGAACTTCAAGCACCTCTAAGTCTTCTGTGGACTGATGGCTGTAGAGTTCATTAAAATACTCAGTCCATCTTTATGCATCGTCACTCACTTCTATGATGCATTTTCCATTTTCGTCTTGAATGGTACCGACTATTTTTTGCTTCTGTATGGTGAGGTCTTTCACAATTTGGAAGTACATTTTGCTATTATTCTTTATCAGACTGCTCTTTGTCTGTGCAATTGTGTCCAATCCAATCTTCGGTTGCTATCTTCAAGTTTGTTTCTAATAATCGTGTTTATTTATTGGTACACCACTGTCCCTGTTGTGTGTCTCGTGTTTTGTTAGGTCTCTTCGGGAATCACACAAATTCAGAATCTCTGTGTAACCCAGGGTGTTTACTTTGAACGATGGAGGCCAATGATATCCTTGGCAGCTGTTGTAATGACTGTGTTGAAAGCGTCTGTCATCACTTTAGCATCAGCATCCATCAAAAGAAGTGGAGCACATTTTCCTCCAATTGTGGTTTGGAATGACTTGCATATTTTAGTGTACATTAGTTGTACAAAGTTGAATTTGAGCCTAATGTTCTTTGGTATGTTCATTTTCTTCAGCCTCACTCGGAAGTTCATAATTACGAGGTTGTGATCACTCACAATATCAACATCTGGAAATGTCCATGTTTTTGCCCTATTGATGCCAGATCGGTAACGGTTTTGAAGCAGTATGTAATCCATCTGGTTATGATAGGTTCCATTTGATGCGTGCCATCTCAAGCATGTGAAGCTTTGTGTTGGTCCAGAGTGTTGGCTAGTAAAAAGTTGTTTAAGCTTTCGAACTCGAGCAGCCGTCTCCCTTTTCATTGGCAAGTTCATTACCAAAAGGTCCACAATGGTCATCAGTCTTTTAGAGCATCTTTGCCAAGCTTGGCATTCCAGTCTCCTTGGATGACGAGGATGTCGTTTTTACTGACCATTGCTTAGAATACCCTCTCTATTTCTTTATTATCATGATCGGTAGTTGGAGCATAGACTTGGATAATTGTGATGTTAAAGGGGATGCTTTCAGACGAATGGAGATGATTCTGCTAGATATGGTGAGGCATTCAAGCACAGATTCATTGATGTCTTTATTTACAAGGACGCCTACTCCATATATGGACTTTTTCAACTCTCCACTATAGTTTGGTGTTCTCCTCGGGCTTACCGTCTGACTTGACGAAGTCCCATAATATGCCATGTGTTGTGTTCCAGCTCATGTGTCCACTGTTAAAGTCTTCCAATTTGTGCCAGAGTTCTTATGTTCCAGGTGGCGATTGCGATGCTGTCTCTTGCTATAATTTTATGCAAATTAACAGTAGCACACTTTTCACTTCCGTTCTGGTGGACAACGGCAGGCGTGGTCCTTGTTGACCCGGACGACGATCGATCAAGTATGGTAACTTCAGATGTGCCCAGCATTATCAGTGTGTCTTGGACGAAATTCGTCTGGCGGATACCATCCTTCTCAGGACCAAGGAGTTGTCAGAAGGAGATGAAGCATATCGTCCAACCGCCTTATGGTCTCCACTCCAGATTATTTTCTTTAGGGCTTTATAATATATTGTACTCTTAAAGATCGAATAATTACTTTTACCATTTAATGAAAAGCACTTGGGACTGGACATTAAGTTGAAAGCAAGCCATGTGAAAGTGTACACTTCAAACATACTTTCAAACGCTTCGTTGCGAGTCTCACATTCGACATTACTGTTACCAGTCAAAATATAAATATCCTATTTAATTATAACGAAATATATGTTGATGAAATATCACCCTCCTCTTGCGCAACCGCTCCGGTGGCTGTATTAGTAGTTAAAGCGTCCAAAATGGTACAATCAGCTCGGCATTAGGAGGTTAGAGTTAGGACTGGTTGGCCTGGTGTCAGGATAATGTGACTGGAAGGGACATCATGCTACATGTCTGCGGCGTGATGTCCCAGTTCTAGACATTACTATAAACTGCCACACTGCATACATCGTAGCGATATGACTGAAATTCTTTTAAAAATACTCTAAAAAATGCTAATCAAACAAACAAACAAATAAGCAAACCCTCCTCTTACGAGACACCCTGCTATCGTAGCCAGGCATTATAACTCTATGGAGAATCCAGGAGTCATGCATATTTGTAATAATGTCAACGTTTCGTCTACGTGACTTGAAGCTCGCTTTAACGTATGATAAACTGTTAGGCATACGAAACCTGGAAACACGAGCTAAATTATAACTTTTTTTATTTAATGGCAAGGAAACTAATTTTAATTATACCAATCGTTTCGTACATCAGCTAATACCGACGTGTAATTCAGCAACGAACTTTTCAAGATATAGTCCGATGATTGACAAAAGTATTGAACAAATTAAATTCATGCAATTCTTTTCACGCCTTTGATGAAACTGTGTGCCGACGTTACGTTATTATTTATTACATTTACAGTACTTTGGAAATTCTATCCTCCTTTTATTGGGCAGGTATGCAGGAAAAAAGAAACCCTTATGTTTATGCTTCCGAAACATGTAAATATTATATTTTAAAGAGGTTTGGGACTCAATTTATAGAACTGCTGTAATGAAGAGATTAAGGATATATCCCCCTTCCCCCAAGTAAACTGTACTGCATCCATTGTAAAATGTTACATGGTAATAGACAGAATCAATATTTCACAGAGCTATTTTCTCTTGTGACTTTCTGTCAGAACTGGATTTTCTACGATGATGACTCTTACGTCTCAGATATATTGCTTCTTTTCCCTTCAGGATAGTGATTTGTTTAAATGTATGAATTGTCAATCAGCACTTAATGTTCAAAGTGACCTTGGATGTACTTCCAAGATCGGCCTAGATTATCATGAAAGCCCGAAGAATAGTAGAAGCCCGAAACTCTAATATCCAAAGTGTCCATTAATCCGAATCAAACTAGTGTCTATCTATCCCCACTAATATCTGTAACATCAGTTCTAAAGGATGTCCCAGGTGACATCAGATATTATGATTCTTTACTTTTCTGTTTCTGTAGCAAACGTAACTTTATTAAACGAATGATTGACGACCAATTCATGATTCAATCTACTAAAAAATGACATGTAATCGGATAAATGATTTTTCAAAGCCAGTTTCAAAAATATATGTCCGTGTATTTTATTTCGTTTCTTATATTCTTATAAGATCGAGAGACATCAAACTGCTACCCCAACCCTAAAAAAGAGCACAGAGAGAGGCATCTTGTTTAGGTTTGTCTCTATTGACAATAGATGTTTATTCAAGGAACACATTTAAACACTTGCGTCACCACTGGAATCTTGAGACTCATTCATGTACATTCATTTCGTAAACATTCGTACACTCAACGTGTTACAAAACACTCCACAGACAGCAACATCTTAGAAAGTAATGCATTTTAAAAGCTTGCACACCGGTGACGATGTTTATAATTATGGATCCTATAACGATACATGAAAAGTAAGCCAACTTAAATGAATATTAATGAGATTCATTGATATCTCAAAGTCAACCATTGCATGTATCAGTAAATACCGATTAGTATTACAGATCAAAACTCGTAGTGGCAGACTTCAGTAAACATATTAATACAATAAAAGTGCATAGAGGTCAACTGACAAATTTGTAATTAAATCGGGGTTTAAATTGATGCATGTCAGTTGGTATGTTATTTTAATACTGACAACATCTTATCAGAAATGCACAAATCAGAAATATGTTGTCATGAATCATTTTAGAAAAGCAATAAATCAAATTATCATCTAACTTTTATTTTAGTTCGATCTTGATTGATGCCGACAGTTAGTTCATAGTGATATTTAGGAACAAGTTTGACAAATCTTTATAGTTTCCAGAAGTGTGTTCGTCCGTCACTTTAAACACAACAACTATGAAACTATGACTTGAAACTTAATACGACTCCTACCATAGAATCATACCTTACTCAACATGAATGACGAATTTAGCAATATGCTAGGTCCGTTAATAGATAGAAAGGACACAATCTCTTGTGTCTGTTCTTAGTCAGAAAGGACATAACTTCTTGATCTGTCCTTAGTTAGAAAAGGCACAACAGTAGTAATAGGGGGCACTATAGCGTCAAGGGAAAATCCAGTCAAAAAGTGCTTGGGGCACTATGGCGTCAAGATTTATAGCGTCAAGGGAAAATCCAGTCAAAAACAGCTTGGGGCACTATAGCGTCAAAACAGCTTGGGGCACTATAGCGTCAAGGGAAATTGAACAGGGTGGGTCTGTATAGCGTCAAGGGAAATGGAACATAGTGGGTCTATATAGCGTCAAGGGAAAGATATCAAGGGAAATATAACAAGGGAAAAAAGGGTGGCAATGAAAGCTACTATCTTTTCGAGACCTATGAGTGGTCCTGAAAAGGGCCTTTGGATACTCCTTCTTCTTTTATTTTCTGCTGTTGTTCCACCACCTTTTGATTTTACTAATGATTCCCTTCTTCTTCTTTTCGTCGGGAATCCAGTCAGGATGCCCCATAGCTCTAAACTTCTCTTGTATCTTTATCCAATTGTTATTTAATCTTTCAAAGTCCTCTTTCTTTTTTTGGTTTTCATTGTCCTTTCTTTCCTTTCTCTCCTTACTCCAGTTATCTTTTATCTTCTTCACTTCTTCTAATAGTTCCTTTCTCATCAGTTCTTCAGCTTTCTTGAGCGGGTCCAAACCCTTTTGGACATGGGGGTACTCTGTCAAGATATTATCCAAAAAACACTTGACGTTTTCGACAATATCTATTACTTGCTTCAATGTCCCCACTCTAACATAGGGTGGATTAATGCAGCCTCGTAACTTTTTGGCTTCTTCTTCTAGCATTCCTCCTAAGAGCTCCCTGGCTATTTTCAGTCTTTTTGCAAAGTACAAACTCTTCGTAATCTTCCATTTATGATGTAGTTTTTCCACTTCATATTCCCCGTCTAATATCCAGAAATAGCTGTGTCTTAAATTGTTGAATAAACTTGATGCTTTCGCCATCTTCTATGGTTATTCCGTGGAATGGTTCTAATGTCAGTCACTTTGAGTATATATATCTTAAGCACGGACGTGAAAGTAAACACCCCCCTACATTCACTTTTCATATTATATACTATCCACAAACCATACTATATACTATCCAAAATCACACCCTATACTAACCACACACACGGGGTAGCAGCCAAAACAAACCATACTATATACTATCCAAAATCACACCCTATACTAACCACACACACACGGGGAAGCAGCCAAAACAAACCATACTATATACTATCCAAAATCACACCCTATACTAACCACACACACGGGGTAGCAGCCAAAACACACCATACTATATACTATCCAAAATCACACCCTATACTAACCACACACACACACACACGGGGTAGCAGCCAAAACAAACCATACTATATACTATCCAAAATCACACCCTATACTAACCACACACACACGGGGTAGCAGCCAAAACAAACCATACTATATACTATCCAAAATCACACCCTATACTAACCACACACACGGGGTAGCAGCCAAAACACACCATACTATATACTATCCAAAATCACACCCTATACTAACCACACACACGGGGAAGCAGCCAAAACACACCATACTATATACTATCCAAAATCACACCATATACCATCTAAATAGAGTCAGTGTTTATAATCACACTACTCCTCTCTCACACCCATTGGCAATTGACATAGTATTTCTTTTCTTGTTATTTGGGTAGCCCTGAGAAGGGCTGTTTTTAAAACTTCAAATTGCACCTGGTTAATGCTGGCATCTCCCAGGTCTAGCCCCACACACACATCTCCTACTCCAATCATTCTCCCAATTCACTCTTGTGATTGGGAGTGCAGAGGGAGAATAAGTGGCTTCACTATCCCAATCTTCTGTTTGAGGGATAGTGAAAGTCTCTTCATTTCTGCCTCTATTCCGCAACCGTGGATGAGGCTGTGGTTGTTGCGGCTGAGGCAGTGGGGGCTGCGCCTGTAGTGGACGAACTGGTTCTGGTGAAGGTGTCCTCACTATAGGCTTGACTTCACTAGTTTGCCTCATCATGCGGTGAGGCAAAATTGACATTTTCATTTCCTTCTCCTCTTCTTTCTTTTTCCTCTCCTCCTCTTCTTTAATTCTGGTCTCTTCTTCTTCGGCCTCCATTGCCAGTTCGTCCAGGAGACGTCTAGCATTCTCCAGATGCATTTGAAGTTCTCTTAATTTCTGTACTCTATTCATCTTTGGTGTTGATGTGCCAACGATGGGTAGCCAGACTGACGAGTGCTTTTTTATATATAGCACAAGCGCGGACGTGATGGAAAACACCCCCTAGATCCAAAAACTTACATTATCCCTATCATTACCAAAAAAACAAAACACGCGGACTTAAAAGAAAACACCCCACACTTTTATACTTGACTCATAATAATTATACATTTAACAAGTTATTTTGAAAAAAATACGCTGTGCTTATCGACGCACTTCAAAACGAAAGTAAAATGAGATAGTGATTATAGACTCACTTCTATTTTTTTCTAACTTCCTCACATACCATGAGCAAATTGAATGATTAATTCTTTTCGAGAATATTGGGTAGCCCTGAAAAGGGCTGTTTTTTGTGTGTATGAGGAAGGATGGCAATCTTTTATCGTCTAAGATTGCGTCCTCGTTTGGCTACACGATAGGGTCTGCTTCTTCGGAAAGAGAAAGAGAACTCTTTCGTATCCACACGACAGTCGACAAAACTTCTGTCTGGGTCCTGTTGCTGTTGTTGCTGTTGCTGCTGCTGCTGCTGTTCTCTCTGCTCTCTCTGCTGCTTTTGAAGTCGATACTTCTCAGTCCATTCATCTTTCTCTTTTTGAATTTCCTCTCTGAAGAGTTCTTCTATGAGGTCTTCCGTTTCTTGTGGCATTCTCACATTCTCTATCTCTTCAGGCTTTGGCATCAGATTGTGTCTGATACGATGCAGAGTGACATAAGCTTCGTTCAGCTTAGCTAATCTTGAGCACATCTTCGTAGGAGGATGAGTCAAACAATGGATGGCCAGACTAGAGACTACCCCTGCTTTATATGGTTCAAGCGCGGACGTGATGGAAAACACCCCTCGACGGTTTAGGGTTTTGAAACGTTTAGATAGTTTGATGTGAGGGATAGAAAGAAAAGTCAAAGAGCATTTATATGAATACAAATGTAAAACAAACGACAGACGCATTGGTTTTCAAAACACAACATTTTTATTCAAATAACAAAACAACTCACAAAACACAATTTTTTTCAAATAACAAACATTTTTTTTTTCTTCCATAACACGAATACATTATCTTTGACATGGTTGACAACGTTGTGAATTAAATTGAGATTTCCACTGTTGGAAATCATTGGGCCATTGATGTACACTACGTTTCCTAGCTAAAGACAACAGATAGCCATAATGGTCACAAAACCATCGATCTACTTTGTCATCGTTTCGAGACGAATGACGATCAAAATAAGTCACTAAATGTTCTAAAGAATATCCAAGACTGCGATGATGCAGATAATAGATACAATATTGTCCACACACCATAGAATCTGTGCTTTGTAATTTCACATTATTGAATCGTGTCGTCTGGGCATTTCTTCTCATAAAGTCAATGATATCATCTTCGAAAGGGGGCAATCCATACGAATCAAAATACTCCGCACAACCCTCTTGAGGAAAGTAGACAGCTACCCAGTGAGTTCCTGGAAGATGACTGTCATCTGTGTTGATGACATAAGCTTGATTCTCTCGAGGTTTGCGATGAGGTAGTTCATCTTTAGCACACACCACAGGATTCCAAGAAGCAGTGTACGAACTACGGTTCAAAAGATAATAAAGTTCCCAAGTATCCATTTTTTGTTGTGTAGCCTTGTTTTTTTTCTCTCCTTTCTTCACTGGTGATGATAAGTCATCAATTCAATCCAGACTTTTTGTTTGAAACGGTCTGACAAGTAACTGATCGTTTGCTTCGTCTCTTTACTCTGTGCCAAGAGAGCTTCGATGCGATCAATTTCTCGAGCAAACAATGGAGGAGAGGAATGATCACGTAAGCCTTTATACCACTGAAGTAACACGTCTTCTTCGGAGATGAGACTCCAAGCTTCGTTCAGATAATCATCCAATTTTTCTTCTTGACTCATCATCATACATGTATCGTGTTGAATTTGACTGGGATGATCGATTTGACATCCATAACAATCTTTTTTAATCGTCTCCCTCATTTTATCTTCCAAGTGTTGTGCAAAACAAGCCACTAACTGTTGTTCCTGTTCTGGCCATCTGGATTGCATGATCACTACTTCTTCTTTTTGGTCTTGAGGGTTTGCTTTTTCTGTAACCTCCCATTCCATGGATTCTCCACTAATCAAAGAGGGACAAGGGTCTTCCATAGTGTCTAATAGTCTAGAATGACTTCTCTCAAACTGTTGATTTCTATGGTATTATCGAATTCAGCATACAGAATGACATTCACCGTTTCGGGAAGAGCCTTTGCAAACTGAAGTTCCACACGTATCTGCCCAGATTTTATAGGGTGGAAATGTCCCTCGTCACTGCCTTGGTCTGGAGTGAAATCAAAAGCCCACAAAGCGTAACCTCCTGCATAATCTTCGTAGGAAATACCGTGACTGGTGTTGGTTCCTAACTGTCCTGTGGCTTCGTACAGTGACAAGTACGACCTCAAGTAATTCTTCGCGTCAAACTTGGGTTCGAAGGGTCTGGTACACAAAGTTTTGCCATCGCGACTGACTTCGATTTTGGATACTCCGTAGTTCTTAAACTCGAAAGGATTTTGAGTGTAGGCACCGTTGAAGGCTGCATTGCTGACGATACCAATGAATAAACGTTTGGGTAACTGTCCTTGGAACAGATGATCTTCGATCTTAGATTGGAGTCCAGTGGCAATGGTGAACGTTTTGACTTCCACGCGTCGTATCGGATACTTGGCTGTCGTTCTGCTCAAAGTGTGACTGATATCATTTCCCACTTTAGGTAACACTTCCACACGACGCACGTATAACTTGGCTTCTTGGATACTGATTTTACAGTGGTGGATAGTCTTCTGATCAGCTGGTTCAGCAGGTTCATGAGCTATCAAATGGAAAGCAGCACTGCTACGATTTAGTCTCAAGCGAATATCCACTCCGTTCAGCAAATACTTCTCTTGAAACTACATGTCCAAATGCAAACGATCGCACCGTTCTAAACTACGTCCAAGAATTTTCTTTCGACGCTCGATAAAACCCACATTGTGGGTATTGTTGGCTTCTGAGGCTGTGGCTGCGTCGTTAAACTTATCTGCGGTGTCAGGTTTCCATACCACGCAAGCATCTAAATGAGTGTTCTTGGCTTCTTTTCCGTACGTCAGGAGATTTTCGAGGTACGCTCGGTAAGGGTAAGTATCCATGCTACTGCTGACCAGTTTGTTATTCATGTACAAATCCACTTCGCTGAACAAGGAATGCATGAAATTGTTGACGGGAGCTGCTTGGATATCGGCTGCTAGAGCGGAGCCGTCCGTTTTGGTGACTTTCAGTTTCAAATACAAGTAACTGTTGTTGAGATCGATGTAATCTTCGGGTTGTCCTTAAATTTCAAACTCGATGGGAGCTGAATCCGTCAAAGAGGAGACGGGATGAAATTCGACCCATTGGGCTTCTTGCATGGTCGTCATGGTGGGTGGCATGGCAAAGAGATCTAGTTCCGACTTGGAACAGGCACAAGATTCTTGGTGCATCATTTTTTCTTTATGTTTTTTTCTTCACTTTTAATAATCAAAAATGTCTAAGTCTCGAGAGGTTCTTTTTTTCTTCGTCTTTCGAACTTTAGAGGTACGGAGACTTTTGAAAGGGTGCCTTCGTCGTCGCTTTCTACCTTGTCCTTGCTGTGTCGTCAGGGAAGCAGGAATGCCAGACTCGGTACCGTTTAGGGCATTTATAGGACTTTCTCGTCGACCCAAAATCTCTTTACCCGTTTGAAGCAAGACATTTTTGCCTGCTCTCAAAAAAGCTTCTTTAGGGTTTTGTTTGTCAATGAGAACATTGTGAAGAAAATCTTTGCCGTGAGTCAATGCGGCATCTTTTAAGGCGTGCAATCCTCGTGTCACCATCGGTTTCAAAACAGGGACCACAGAACGAAAGGCTGATTTAAACATATCTCCTAAACCATGTCCTCGTTGTCGAGCGACTCCTCGGTACACAGGATACATCACTTTTTCAGTTGTTGGAGAATCGTTTTTGAAAATGGAGTTTCACTGTGACTTTCCCTTTGGTAAATGGAATATTTTGACCTAGTTCTCCTTTTATAGTAATGTTGACACTGTCGAAATACGACTTACTGACAGGTAAATAATGAGGATGTACAAATTCACGGTGAACGTGATAGGTATTTCCACCTTCCTCGTCAGCGGCGACGGCAGAATCCACTTTGAAAGGAATGACACGTAGTAACGGTACAGAGGTGTGTCCTACCACGTTGTACTCTACCACATCGGAGTACACAAACATCAAGTTGAGTCCTTGGTTCAATTCTACAGGGAATCGAAAATATCTTGCAAACATGATGTTACTGGTTATGGATGGTATTTGCTTTTTGTTCTTGAGCGACTCGGTGTCTCCACCTAAAATCTCAAACAATTCAGGACAAAAGGTAATGCCTATCATTTCATCCTCTGGAAATTTGATCATGAGACGACGAGCCACTGAATAGTACTCAAAGGTAACACTTTTTTTGACGGGTAGTTTATCCAGGGCTTTACCAAACACAGCATTAAACCTGGCAGCAAGTGTAGTCACTAAATGTTGACCACTAAAATAATAGCCTGCAGGAATGCTGATCACATGAGTGGACAGGGTTGAAGTTGTGGGTCCAACTGATGATTTCTTTGTGTCAATGCCAATGATGCCTCGTTCGATTAAGGCTTTCTGCAATTGCTCGTCTTTCACTTCTACTGTAAAAATGTTTTGATTTTCGACGATGTTTTTGATTTGTGACGGGTGTATTATTTCCACTAAAGCCACTTCCCAATGAGCATCTTGATCCAAATGCATGGCTTGAGGTAATTTAGCTGTGTAACAGCACAACGTGTTCTTAGGAAACACCTTCATGGAACTGTCACTGGGTAACGTTAAGTAAAATTGATTAATAGTGTTGTTCATAATTCCAATGTTGTTCTGTCCGAGGAGTCACTCGAGGTTAAAGGAGTATCTAAAAGAGGATTGTGATTGGAAGGGTGACTGTCAGGAGAATGACTAACGTTGGACGCAAGACTCCCAATATTGTTACTGTTGTTCCCGTTGTAAGAGTATTTCAGGGAAGGATTAGGAAGAAGATACCCGATGCAACTGCTGAGTAAAATAGTCCACAATTGTTTGTCTCCTTGTTGCAAACTCAAATTAGCAATGGCTGCACCGATCACACAATACACCACAAAGATTTGACAGAAAAAGACGATTTGGGTTTTAGGGACACGTTCTCCACACCACACCCACAAGGGTTGCTTTTGTAAATCTTGCAGAGATGACGTGGGTGAAGGAGTAGTCACTGTGGATGCTGAAGCTGTATTGAAGGGCATGATGGTCACTTCTTTTTATAATCGATGACTTGGGCAGCGTCAATCCAAGAATCAAAACTAGGAGGATATCCTTTCCAATGTACTTTGACTTCTTTGACACGACGTTTTCCTACTTTACGAGTTCTTCGTTCGAGAATGCTTTCAATGTCGTACACGTTGTCTTCTTTTTTGGTGACACGTTGTAACTCAGGCAAGTAAAACGTTCCTTTTAATACTTCTCCGTTCATGTCTTCCAATTTATAGACGGCAGGATGACGACCACGCACTCGTTCAGTAACACGAAACAATTCGGTGGTCCAATTGGGTAAGTAACCTTTGTCGAAAGTGCGTTTGGTTTTACCAATGCGAACCCAATCTCCCGGGGTTAACACTTCTCCACCTTTCTTGGGGACAGCCCTCGTTCGGGACGTACCAAACAGACGCTCAAAAACAGTTACTTCGTTGTCGGGTGTCACCTCTTGTGGGGCACGTCCAATGCTTCTATGGTAAGATTGATTTAGGCTTGAACTAAGTGCGGTAAGACGTCGATGTACTTGAGAGTGTGTTGATGCGTAAAATATTTCCACATGCGTTCTTTCAAGGTACGTTGAAAACGTTCCACGATACTAGCTTTGGTTTCAGGATTTTCAGTGGTGAAAAAATGAATGTCACGTTTCTTTAATTCTCGTTGGAAAGCTTGGTTTAGAAATTCGGTGCCTTTGTCGGTTTGCCATCGAAGAGGGTGACGACCACTTTGTTTCAACACCAGTTGCAAAGCTCGTACTAACTCTCCGCTCGATTTGGATGTCAATGGTACGACCCAGGCAAATTTAGAAAAGACGTCGATGACACAAAACAAATATTTGTAGCCACGATTGTAGGTGGCTAAATGAGAGACATCGGCTAAATCAGCTTGCCATTGATGATCGATGCCTTCCACTTGAGTGCGACTTCTGTGAAATTTTCGTCGAATGGGTTTGTGTAAAGTGTACGTCGCTTGTTCTTGTAACCATCGTTGTACTGCTGGTAAACGGAACTTTTTCAGGCGAGTTTTGGCAGCACGATACAATTTCTGAATGCCTCCGTAACCTGCAGGGTGAGCTGGATCGTAGTAAATGCTGGCTAATACTTTCTCCATGGTTTAGGTTAATAAGTGACCCACTCTTCGAGGATATTGCTTTGGGTGGGACGAAATGGGGGTTGTTTGGAAACGGTTTTACGTGTCCGATGTGCCACAGGAGTTAACGTCGAGGGTACTGGTGGTGGTGGTGGCGGAGGTAATGAGATAGCTTTGGTCTTCTTTTCTTTTCTCACCTCTTGTTTCCTTTCTTTCTTTTTCACTTCTGTTGAAGAAGGAGTAGCCATCATCTTTTTAACCCAAGTTTTGAGTTCTTCTCGTTGGGGAGGGGGGGAAGGGGTCAATAAGGAAGCGGCAATCTTACTCGGAATGGGAGTAGCAGTGGGTGTTTGAAAGAGATCATGGGGTTCTTCCTTGGGTAATGGTGGGGTGACGTCTGTTTTGGCTACTGTAGAGGGTAAAGGCGACGGATTATTCATTAGTGCCTTCAAATCGGACAGTGTGGGTAGAGCTGTTTGTTCCACAGCTTTTCGATGAAAGAGTTGTAGTCGTTGCAGAAGTTGACCGTACTTTTGCGATTTTTCGGTTTCGGACAAATCGTGGCGATGCAGCAAGGATTGCAATTCGTGTTGTAATTGGGACATCTCGTTCAAATCAGGATTGGGTGGTAAATTGGGGGTACGTTGTTCTTGCCAACGATGGTATTCTATCCATCGTTTGTAAGGAACTAAAGTCAGTTTTCGTCCTTCCATGGGCTTCTAAAGGTTACGTCTGAGATCGTGGTGCTTCATGGATCCCTTTTATCTTCTGGAAGGATCATACATATTGCTACCCATACCTTGGGGTCATCCCTTGGTGCATCCCTGGGGCCATCCCTTGGTGCATCCCTGGGGACATCCCTTGTGTCATCCCTTGTAAAAAACCTGGTAATATGCTGGATAGGATACCGGATTTCGCTAATCCTCCCAACACAGGAAGAAGAAAAGGTAAAAATCCTCCGCGTTGCACCAACATTTTTTTCTTTTGACGGACGGGTATTTTCTTTTGGACCATTTGACGAAGAACGTGTCGATGTTTGGCTAAGAATTTTTTCTGGTGTGAAGACAAAGGTATCGTGCCTTTCAAGACATTCAAACAACATTCGCACACGGTATCGATGACATCTTTGGAAGCCGTTTTAATGATTTGTTTTCACATGGGTGGAGAGGCTTTGGACAGGACAGACAACACGTCTCCGTGTTTGACCAAACGAGGAGGTAGTCCTTTCTTTTTCTTTCCTTTGTGAGGTGTAGAAAAATATTTTCTGCGAGGTGACATCTTTGCTTGTTCGTTCCACAATACCACTGACGTCCATGACTTGAAACACACCCTCTTTTATCTTTTTTTTTGTTGTGCCATCACTTGATTTATAAGTGGTATCACTTTTTCTGGAAAGAGATCATGGGGTAGGAAAAATCCTCCGCGTTGCACCAGCATCTTTTTCTTTTGACGGACGGATATTTTCTTTTGGGTCTTTGGACGATGAACGTGTCGATGTTTGGCTAAACGTCCTTTCCTTTTCTTTCCTTTGTGGGGTGAAGAATGTTTTCTGCGAGGTGACATCTTTGCTTGTTCGTTTCACAATATTACTAGTGTCAATGACTTGGTAGACACTCTCTTTTATCTACTTTCTGGGGAACTACCGCTTCGTCAAAAAGGTAACAATGTCTTTCACAAAATTACCAAAGGATCCTCCTTTTTGGTGACTCTTCTTTTTCTTTAAAAGACTACGTCTTTGGAGGAAAGGACGTTGATGTTTGGTTTTAAAGCTTTTGGTGAGATGACGAGATTGTCTTGTTCCTTTTCCTTTTTGGACAGCAGAACGACGATGGTAGTGGCGGTGGTGGTGTGCACGTTTTTGAGGAAGCATCCTTGAGTGTTCAGCAGTGGTACAGAAAAATACTGATTGACGTCGTGGTCTTCAAGTCATATTTTTATACTGGAATGCGACGCCACTGATTATCTTTGCGTCGTATCAACTTCATGGCAGGTAACACACGTCGTGAAGGAGTTCGCAATGGACTCAATCGGGACAGTTCTTGTTTGGACAAATCTAGTAAACTCTTTAACATGCCAGATCTTTCTTGGACTTTCACTTTCGGGGCAGGTACTTTGTGAGCAGCTGCTACTGCCGCTAAGGTGGATGAGGGTGTCTCCGGTGGAGGAGACGTTTTGGGAGACGCAGATTTCCAATGTTTCATCAAATTAGGAAAAACGGGTGTCAAATTGGGTTTGGCTTGCATCACCCGCAACGGAGAAGTGGCAGCCCCTGAGGCTACTGGCAACGTAGTCCCTGCCAAACGTCCTTGTAGATCTTTTCTTACAGGTCGTGGTTGACGCAGGTAAGGTTGTGTCCTGGCCGAAGTGCCTTTCTTGCGGGTGACCGCTTTTTTCTGTGGACTTTTCTTTTTCTGTGTTTTGGTCTTGGTACCCTTGTTCTTTTTCTTAGGGGTTTGTTTGGCTTTTTTTGTTTTCTTCTTTGGGTGAACTTTGGGAGTATTGGGATCCCATTTTAAAAGGGAACGAATGATGACACCTCCTAGAGAAACACTACCTCCAGGTTTCAATATGATTTGCTTTTTGGTGTGAGTGTCAATGCGAGGATTGGCCAGTTGCGTCAAGGCTACTTTGTTTCTGTCAAAAAAGCGTTTGGCTTGATGTGGAATGTGAATGATGCCTTGCAGTATTTGACGTGCTGTCACCGTAAACCATCGTAAGACTTCTTTTAGACTGGCTTCTAAGACGTTAGCACGTCTTTGTGGATTTTTTTCGCGACTGATGCCGTACAAGGCACGAATCAATTTGATCGGAAGATGAGACTGAAGGGACGTCATGTTGACGATGTATGAGACCAGGTCAAAGTAACCCAAGGTTTTTATAGATTTTTTTAGTGCTTCATAGTGTTATGTCGACGAGGAGGACGTGTACACGACAGGTCCTCCGTCTTGACACCAGTCGTGAAACAAATCGGTACGAAATCGCAAATAATCAGGGGTAGTGGGTTTTAAATCCACGAGTAAATAGGCGTGTGGCGTTTGAGTGGCATCATCGTACGCATGAGTTAGCCAAGGTGTTCCTAACTGTTTGGCTAAAACTTGCACTTGTGATTTATCTCGAGGACTTTTAAACAAGACCACGTAATGAGCATTGAGACTAATGGTACGATGGGCTTTACTTTGTTGAAATAAATTTTGTGTAATGTAAATGACACTGGCATTACGATGATGCCCTTTACGCGTAAACCATAGTTTAATTTCTTCTTCGTCTTCTCCTAACATGTCGTCAAAAATGACCCAATGAGTTTGACTAGGGTCAGACACGATCCCTTCGTCTTCTTTAGGAATGCCTGCTACAAACACAATGGAATCACCTTGACTTTCTTTCAAGAGGCTGTATGCCGATTGCCACTCTTTGTAACACCACACGATGCGTTGAGGTGGACGATCGATCAAATGATGTTTATGTTCGATCAAACGTTTGACAAATTCGGTTTTGCCTGAACCGCTCAGTCCAGCAATTAACATGTTAAAAGGATGACGAAGATACAAGGCTTTCCAACTAGCCTGATCTAAGTGTTCGTCAATGTCTTTGAATGTGGAGGAGGAAGGAGTAGTAGAAAGAGTAGAGTGAGCCATAGTCGTGTAGTGGTATGTCAGTATTGACACAAAAACAGACAAGACAAGAGGTTTTTATACTTTTTTCAAGACACGTTTATTTGAATGCATGTTTAAATTTGAACAACACGAAAACATAAAAGCCAAATGGATAAATACAGGAATAAAATACCTAGGCAAACGATCAAAGTGGAATATAAACAAGTCACTGTACAACGTGGTTTGGGTAACGAAGGTGTCCTAGAGGTAGTATGTAATGTTCTTATAGTCTCCTCTACAGGGGGTACAGTCACATAGGTGTCTTCTCGAAAGGGTCTTTGTAGGGGAATGTCCATGACAGTTCTGTCTTGAACAGAAGGATTGTCTTGGGTGATAGATTCTTTTTCTTTTTCTTCTTCTGGTACTGTTACTAACACAGGATTAAAAGTGACTTTTTTCACACGACGATGAATTTTAGGAACACAACGCTTGGGCATAATGGGATACTTCGTTTGTCCAAGCCTCAAAATCCCAACTTTTCCAGTCACGTACATCTGTCCAATGAGGGTGTAAATCACAAGCTACACACACATCTTCGTACACTGCTTCCGTACGTAAAAGTTGACGAATCTTTTTTTCTTGGAAAGGTCGAGACGTATCCAGATGAAAGCGTAAGGCTTTGAACAGAATAAGTCTCTCGTGGACATTTAAAGGAACCACCATACTGTCTTATTTTTTTGATAGGTAGTGTTCGTAAAGTGTCCACAAGGAATCGGCAGGTAAACGAAATCCCAGAAACCAAGTCACTAAAACACACACGACACATCGACCCCAATTCATAGGGTATAGTTCTTGTAATAAGTGTTCGTAATCTTTCACCGTGTGAATCTTCTCATTGATATCCTTCCACGGAATCTGTTGGATCACCAATGATAAAGGTTGTGGCATGGTCGTTCTCTTTTATACTTCTTTTTTAGGTCGAAGACTATCAGTGTAGATTCAACCCAGAATTAAACATAGAATTAAATTTGCTCCAAAGCGAAAGTGATTAATATAACGTGTAATTTCGTCCCACTGCCATTCAGGGTAACGGTTAAGAAGGATCACAGCATCTTCAGAGGTAAACGTAGTAAATTGGTAACAGAGCAAAAAAATACCCTTAATCCAGAAAAATCTAACACGTTGGTTAATTTTTGTCACTTGCCTCTTGTGAATTTCACGACACAAAAGTTCTACAGTCACCCATTGCGATTTTTCTTTAGCAAGACCTTGCCAAACGTCCTTGTAGATCTTCTCTTGCAATTCGTGTGGTAATCCTTGAATATTATGTTTTAGAGAGGGTTTATATACTGGTCTAGGTGTGTTACACGACATGGAGTAGTAGTGTAACTTCCAATCACTAGGTCCCACTAAAGGTAGGTATTGACAATTCGGAGACCATCGAGCATGTTCCAAGTAAGTGGAATCTTTCTGTTCCCACTCGTAAATGGATACACCACAACTGAAACACTTGACTTTATCCCCTTCGCCCAAGTAGAAAAATCCGGCTCTGGCTAATTCTTCAGGAGTTGGTCCAGGCAGATATTTTGGCCATTTATCTTTGAAGGTTTGGAATCGACTTTTGAAATGACAATATTCAGGCAAACTCGTCGGGAACGAATATTCGACTCTCCTCACTTCAGTACGATGCAGGTACGGTGAAATTCCTAGGAGTCCACGATAACGTGTGGCACCGCTTTCGCATCCCTCAGGTTTGACACGCACAGCATCACTTTCCAGGGTAGATATAGGGGTAGTAGTCATAGCAAAGTTCCCACGATATCCTGCTGAATCGCTAACGTCACAGAGCCTGGCATCACTACAATCGCAAGGTTTAGCATCGCACTCCACTTGAGAATTCCCAAATTTGAATGATGTCTGTTTAAATGGATTCATCTTCTTTTCGCTTGGTCGTTGTAGTGATAAATGAACTATTGATCTTGGACGATGTCTCTTTTTATATGCTGCCCAATTTCGACGTGACCGTACGGGAGAGTGAAGTGATAGGGAAGTCGTACTCTTTTTTGGTACACGATTTGATATACTTTTTCCAAAGGTCGGCTAACGATTTGGTGTGTGGGTAAACGGACAATCTTGTGCGGTTCGTGGGTAGTCACTTGAAACGTTTCATCCTGTCCCGACTGTAAGGCTTCTTGTAGCACGTTAAAGTTCACCACTCGACTGGTGCGATAATTGAGAGTCAATCCTTTCACTTTACATTCGGTGTGCATTTCTCCTTGTGGGTCTCGGTATTCGTAGCCGTACTTTTTAGGACCGCCACTTGCAAAACATAGAATCTTGTCATCGGGATGTTCATCGGTCCAGGCTCCTAAACGGTCTCCTTCGATGACAGGGTTACACTGGTTCGGTCGGTGAATGTAGATGCAACTGTCCGTGTGAAAATACAACACACGATCTCCTAACAGTTCTAACACTTCGTACAATTTTAAACGAGCGTGGGCCGTCACGTAAGCCGCAATGATGACATTTCCAAATTTGTCGGCTTCTACAAAGTCTAGTTCTTCTTCGTAATTGACTTAGATCAAGTCCTCACGAATGACGTCCACGTGTTTCATGACTTTGGTTGGGTCGTGAATCATCTGGAAGTAGCGGGAAGGTTCGGACAAATACTCCGTCTTGGGTAAAGACGGTCGTTGTGCCATTTTACCCCACAAACAATTGAGCATCACTTTGGCAAACGATCGCCTTCCTTCGTTTTTCTCGATGTGGTCTAAAGTGATGCCTTCCTGCTCCCGATATTTTTCTTTGAATATATTTTGGTCTTCGGGAGTGTGGCACCAGGACGGATAGCCGCTAGCTTCTTGTTTAAGTTTTCAAAAGGCATCCACGTAGTCTGCAAAAATACCTTTCTGTGTCTCGTCGCCCTTGCGGTATTGTTGTGTCTTGGGAAAGTGATAAATTTTGTACACTTCTAACAGTTGGTAACCCAGGTCCAGAGCTTTAAACAATTCCACGCTCACCCACGTTCCTGTCAAGGTACGTTCTTCCTGAGTGTGCTGACAAGGTTGGTCTTGGTTGCACATTTCGGCACATGTGCGACACAAAGGAAACATCAGTTTTCCTTGGCAATGGTGAGGTAAAACGGGATGGTACAAGTCTGTGGGAGGTAAGACTTTGCACTTGATCAATCCTTCGTACTGACGAATGTGGTCCAAGTCAATGTGTTCTGTCATCAGTTCTGGATGCCCTACGGGAAAGTGACAATATTTGCACACGTAAGGATACAGCGAACACACGTCCAAGTATTTGATTTCTTCTCCTTTCTCTTCGTCCGCTTGGTACAGCAAACAAGTAGCATTCGTTCGTCCTCCGTACAAACTATCCCGTGGGTTCAATGGGTCCACCCACTTGTAACTTTCTACGATGCGTTTAAACTCGGGATCGGTTTTCAAACGCAGATCGTACTCGTGTTCCCACATTTCCACTACCTGGTATCCTTGTTGTTCTAACTTCAAACGTCGTTGACAAGTGGTCTGGTACAAATCTTCCATAGTTCGTTGTAAAAACTGATTTTTGGTGTTACGCTGAGGGTAGCATAGGGGACATCCGTGAAATAAACATCCGTTAAACTCGTACACGATCTGAGGGTTTTCTAAGTCCCAACCATCTACCGAATACGTTCCGATGGTCTTTTCGCCTCCTCCGTTGCGAGCGTGTTGGATCGATTTGTCTTCCTTGTCGCACAAGTAATGGAGCCAGCGTAGGGCTTTAACCGAGTATTGACGTTTGACAAAATTTGTCGTTTGAGGACAGATGACCGCTAGAGTATTTTCGGGCATAAAGCGTTTTCGGTACACTAAGGAACATGCTTTGGCGATGGTACAAGCTTCTTTCAAAGGATCGATCCCTCCGTATTCCATGAACAGTTCTCGAAATTTTCCACAACAGCGTCGTAAAATGTCCACGTCAGATCGACAATACTTTAACATTTCTTCTTGAAAGTCAAAGGGGTTCGAGGCGTGAGTCTGGTACCAAGCATGGAAAGCTTCTCGTTGTTCGGTGCGCATGTTGTCGGGGTCGTAGTCGTCAACCTCCGGCAAATGGGGTAGAATGGCATGTTGATTGGTTTCGGTATTAAAAAAGTGTGGAAAATAACCTTTGGCCATTTTTGTCATTCCAAACGTTTTAGGCATGCGACTCAAAGGCATGGCCAAGTAACACATCGAATCTTTAAACTGTACTTGTCCTACTTGCATAGAAATGATTTTGGCTCCGTTCAAAGTCACTTGAGGCCGTTCGGTACTTTGTTCCGCATAGTATCTAAGCAGAAATTGCCTATCGTATCCCGAGAAATTGTGAGCCATGACCGTGGCATGGCAATGACACTCTCCGTAACGTTCGATGTCTTCTGGACGTTTCGTCGATGGGGCTTAGGATCCATTGGGCAAAATCGGCTAGCGTATTTGACCCTCGAAAGATTTTTTCACGTCCTCCAGGAATCTTGCTGCAGTAAGGGCAATGACTGAAGATAGGTTCTTGGATGCACTGCTCGCACGCACGGTGAGCCACGCAGAAATTAGGAATGTGAATACCAGTTTCTTGCATGCATTCGAAATCAAAAAAGATAAAATTCCCTTTCTTCTGGGTATCTTTTGGTTGGGGTTGATATTTTTGAATGAAGCATTCGTGCTCCAAGTCCACAATTTGGCGACAAATGTGACATCGTTTCTTCCCTCGACAAACGTGTAACTTGGCACTATTGGTACGTATGCCTTGTCCACAAGTAGGACACAATCTCAGGAGTTGACAAGCACTTTTCTGCTGTGAACCTTGCATCTTCAAATGTTGTTGGTAACAGGTAGGACTGACAAAAGTGCGCTGACACACAGGGCAATGCACTCTTTCTTGTCCTTGGTCCAGACAAGGTTGTGAGGCCAAACATCCCTCACATTTTGATCCACAATGCTTGTGTTGTTCTCGATTGTTATAACCATAGTCACCTTTTTCATAGTAGTAACTGTATTTCAGAAATCCAGTGATACTGGTAATGGTATCAAAATGACCATCGTGATGATAGACGTGAATGTATTTTCCGTCTTTGAAATCGTGGCCTCGAAACAAAAGTGGACCACGCACTTCTTGAGGGTGTACTTTCAAGGTGTAACGTGGAGCCAAGACGTCTTGCAATTTTTGCATTTCTGGAATGCCACAATGGGTGTTTTTGGATATCCCCGCTTGCTGTAACAGGAGTTCTGCTTCACTTCTTTGTTTGGCTCGGTCCGATTGTTGAATAGTTTTCCAGGCTCTTTTCCATTCTACCGTATCGTTCTTGTTGGTATACGTTCGTCCCACGACGATGGCACGGGCTAAACACATCTGGTCTTGAGGATTGTTAATTTGGACGAGGCTTCGCTTCATGTTGCGAAGGCTGTCGACCAATAATACTTTTTTGCGTCCTGTCCCCTGGGGAAGAGACACGTGGGTCATGAACAGTGTGGCTTTTCCGTCGGCGATGTGAAACTTGTCATTGGATTGTTGCACATGTTGAATTTTGTCAATGACTTTGGAAGGTGTTAATTGTGATGGGTTAGTAAACTCGATCCAAACGGGAGACTTTAAATTATCGTGATGAATAGAAAGTCTCAAGCGATCGTCTTCTTTAGCTTGACATTGCTGTTTCAATGCAGTTAACACAGAATCCCACACCTCGGTAATGAACCCTTCTGTATTCTCCAAAGGTACATTGGCCTTGAAATCTTTAAACTTTACGGCATACGTGTAAGCCGATGTTTTAAATTTTCGAGAGGAACGCTTTTCTGTCTCTCGAATGTGATAGTAATTTTCAGGGTTTACTAAGGGTGGTGCACTTTGCTTGGAAGTCGATTGTCTGGGTGTAGATTCGGGCTCACTCATGTCATCTTCAAAATCACTGGCATGAATTTGAGCCAAGACTTCAGCTACTGTGCTAGGCGATACATTACGTTTCTGTCTCTTACTGTCTTTTCCTTTCTCCACAACATGATGTGGTCTTTTCATCTTGTCTGCAAAAGTCAAATGACTACCTTTTAAAGACCATAACCCCTATATATTCATATTCGATCCGTGCATATATAAAGGGTGAGTGTCTAACCTTTCAGTATTCATTTCACTCTCACATTGACCAGAACGATGAAAGAACCTACAGAAGTGGAACTTCTCATTAGAGCTTTACGTGGGGTCATACGAAAGTTTTCGTCAGACCAGCCGACGGCCTACTCTCCCTCCTATCGAGATAAAAGTCAAGATACTTGCTATATCTGTAAGAAGAAAGGACATTGGGCTACAGAATGTTCAGATCGTGACAAAAAAAAAAAGGTACCAATAGAGACAAAAGTCAAGATACCTGTTATTATTGTAAAGAGAAAGGACATTGGTCTCCAAACTGCCCTAAGAAACAACAGGAGCAGGAGGAGCAGGAGGAGGAGGAGGAGAAGGAGGAGGAGGAAAGAAATTCTGAACAGGAGGAGGAAGAGGTACCCTCCCCCAAGGAAGAACCCCGACACGTTCACAAAGACAAGAAAAGAAGACGAAACGAAAGTGAAGAGGAAGAAAAAGAAAAAGCTGTGACAGTAAAGAAAATAAAAAAACAGAAAGAGTGAAACAGAAGAAAACCTATGAACTTTTTTAAAGTGGTCTTGTGTTATGTTATGTTGTGATATTGAATTGTGACGTTTGTACTAGAATACACCAGAGAGAAAAAACGTAAGTGTCTCTTGGTTTTGATTTGATAGTATAATTACCTACACTCACACATTCCTTCACTCACACGTACATCATGGGTTTTTAAAAAAATAAAGGACTTTTGAGTTTTCATTGAAATAGGCAATTGACATAGTATTTCTTTTCGAAATAATTGGAGTGGCCCTGAAAAGGACCGTTGGTGTTTTGTGTGTTTAAAACAAAACAAACTCAGAAACGGGACGAAATCCTCTTGAGCTGTCTTAAGCCTTTGCCACGGCCAAGGCTTACTTCGGGACTGGTGGTTTCTGTCAATGATTTGGTAGAAATCACTAACGGTGGTAAGGTAGACGTAGTCACAGAGAGATCGGGTTGTTTCGCTCGAGGTCTTTTTCTCTTCGGTCGTGATAAAGAAGTCTGATACATTTGTTTCAGACTCCTTAACTCAGCTAAAATATCTAAAAGTACCGTCGTGACCGTTTGATTTTCACTATTTTCTTTCTGTCCTTGGTCTTCATTCTTCTCCGTTGCTGCTGCTGCTGCTACTGTTTCTTCCTGGTGTTTTCTTCTTTCTTCTTCTTCTTCCTGCTGTTGCATAAGAAAAGCTTGTTCTTCTACTTTCTGTTGTTGTAAAAATCGCTCCAATTCTTCTTTTTGTCACTGCTTAAAATCATCGACGTGTCCATAAGAAGATACAGAAGGCAACGAAGGTTCCGGAATAAATTCTTGCGATGTTAAAAAATCCACAATATCCCAGTTAAAATCAACTTCTTCTGGATGTAGATTTGTCATGACTTTAGTAGTCACTGTTGGTCCATGACTTGCTGTCTCTACTCCTGTCTCACTCCAATTCATTGTCTTCTTAATGTCCGCCATGATTGACAACTCTCTTGAATCGATTAACTGCGCACAGGCGCTAGTACCTCTATATAGAAAAGGTGACGTCACAGACTGCTCTCTTCCGATTGGATGGCTGTACCTGACTTTGTAACGCACGTTTGGATTGGTGGATATACTCAATCCGTTTCAATCCGCTCTTCCCCTATAAATAACCGCAGTACACGGCATTCGCTTCACCTGTTCTCATCAGAAGATGTGGACTAATGTTGAATCGTCAACCCTTGTGTCAAGTATGCTGTTTAGGACTGACATACCCATGTATGTCAGATCATCATGGAGTGTCAATCATATGACGGAGACAGCCTATTGGAAGAGAAGAGTCTATGTGGAAAGACAAGGTTGCTTGAAGAGAGTTCTCTTCTATGGACCCACAGTAAGGAGAAGTTTAAGGAAGAGAAGAAGATCTGTGAGATGTCCTCTATGTTAACAAGACAACGTTAACATTACACATAACGGCCCTTTTCAGGGCCACTCATAGGTCTCGAAAAGATAGTAGCTTTCATTGCCGCCCTTTTTTTCCCTTGTTTTATTTCCCATGTTATATTTCCCTTGTTATCTTTCCCTTGACGCTATATAGACCCACTATGTTCCATTTCCCTTGACGCTATACAGACCCACCCTGTTCAATTTCCCTTGACGCTATAGTGCCCCAAGCTGTTTTGACGCTATAGTGCCCCAAGCTGTTTTTGACTGGATTTTCCCTTGACGCTATAAATCTTGACGCCATAGTGCCCCAAGCACTTTTTGACTGGATTTTCCCTTGACGCTATAGTGCCCCCTATTACTACTCACAACCTCATGAGTCTGTCCTTAGAAGCGACACTTCTTGGTCTGTCCTTAGCCGGAACGGAGACAACCTCTCGGTCTGTCCTTAGCCAGATTGAACTTGCATCAGTTCTAAGTTAGTGGGGACTTTACCTCCTTTGTCTGCCGTAGGGGATTTAACCTCTTGGGTCTTTCGTAAGCCAAATGGAACTCTACCTCTTGGGCATGTCCTTAGTCAGAAAGGACTTTACCTCTTTATCTGTCCTTGGTCAGATGGGATTGTACCTCTTGTGTCTGTCCTTAGCCTTAAGGGACATTACCTCCTGGGTACTTCATTAGCCAGAAAGGACATTACTACTTGGGTTTTTCCTTAGCTGGAGGGGACATTAGGTCTTGGACACTATTGAGATGTTCATACCATACGCGTACGTAAGCTAACGAAGATGAAAAAATGAATACTGAAATGCAGCAAACATTATTCCTGACCAAATCTTAATTCTCCAGCATGCAATGAACCCCATGAGCAGCCAAGAGTCTAAAGACACCCCAGATCATGCTCACATATAATTTTAGTTTGCACGAAAAGAAGAATGTAGCTATGAACGCAATGTTTGGCCGTGGGTTCGTCATTACCGCATAGATATTGTCCCCAAGTGGTGCACATTGAAAGAGAAACCAATGGTCGCCTGCACTAGTCTTGAGGGGATGAATTTTTAGATGTGCATGCCAGTACAACGAAATATATTATCGTGAACATTTTGAATAAAGAAATGAAAGTAAAGTAATGATTATAAGAAATATATTTCAAACAAGGAGATAATTATTTTGCATTCTTTCATAAGGCATGAAAATAGTGTCAATCTCTGTGGTAGTTCTACATTATAAGATTTAAGCGAAAGTTACCTTTTTTTAAAATTACCGTCGCATCTCCACGGATTAAAGCAATAGATGCATTTTGTGTTAAGTGTAACGCATTTGAATGTGTTCCAGGTAAAAGCAATCTAAGACATTTCTGTTGTAAGGCAACCAATTAATAACCTTTATTAAATATGGTCATACCCTATTTACACTATTCCAAGAAACCATAACTTGGTAATCTCTGCCAGTCAAATTACACAAGGCTGTAATGTATTTACCTGTAAATAATACAAATCGTCCTACACGTAGTGATCCAATCTCCTTTTAAAGCGCTGTACGGGACCAATTATTGTATTATTCCAAATTCGTTTCAAGAAAATACAAAACAGATGCAAAATATACGACAGAATCCTCACTTAAAATAGGACAATGTCTTTTTGTGCTATGCGTACATGAATCGCCTTCACAGAGAGTTCTGCAAAGGATATAATTCAACATATAAGCTGATCAAAAAATCAAAAAACAATTACATTTTCTCCTATGTCTATACATGAATCTGGTCTTGAACTTTTTTTAATAAAAATAAATTTCTTAAAACCTTGTAGGATTTAAGAACAGCAATATTAGTTTATGTTAAAGTGTACAATGACAATTCTTAAAGAAAGATTCAAGATACACTTAACACAAAAATAAAACAAGCTAGAGTTTGACTGGTCTCTAATAAACGGAATATAATGAATTTAAATCAGTTAGCTACCAGATGCTTTGATGTAGCAAACTAAAAATAAAATACAAATAATATATATATATATATATATATATATATATATATATATATATATATATATATATAAGGGCGCACGATGGCAGAGGTTCTAAAAATCTGGCCTTTCACCAATCACTGACATTTAACCTCTGTCCGGTAGGTTTCGAGTCTCCAGTTCAAGCAATGTGGGTATGTGAATAAGCTACCAGTGTGTTCCGTTGGGTCGGTAGTACTTTCAGGGGTTATCCCTATGTCTTTATTGGGTCGGTGGTACTTTCAGGGTTTATCCCTATGTCTTTATTGGGTCCGTAGTACTTTCAGGGGTTTTCCCTATGTCTTTATCCACCAATATACTTGCCTCTATGTATAACACATCTTGCTCTGACAAACGCCGTTAAACCCAAAACAACAACAATATCAAATTTAACTAACGTAAACGACATAGGCTGTCATATATTGCTACGTAATTGAACGAAATGTATTTTTGTTTCATTTTATTCAGCATTTTCCATCTGTCAGTCTATCCACCCATTCATAGTATGCATCCTTTAATGCAAAATTTACCACCTATTAGTGTAGTCATAATGGGAAATGGAATGAAGTCTACAAAATGTATAACCTATGTACATGTATTTTACATATGTACATGTATTTTACCTATGTACATGTATTTTACCTATGTACGTGTATTTTACCTATGTACATGTATTTTACCTATGTACGTGTATTTTACCTATGATGTGTTTTCAGTATAATTATGGACTAAAAGGGACGGTAACCCAAGCGTACATGTTCTCCATGGGTTGTGATTACTTGGATGTCTGTGAAGGGGCTTTATCGATTATAATCTCCAAATCTAGCAATAAAGGTCAGAAATTCAATTTATATTGTAAAATACTTACGTCACTACTGCAGAACGCAAAGGTCTCTACATTCTTACTCGACAGATGCAATATAGTCTCAGTAAATAATAAAGAACGAGTGATCAAAACGTTTCAGAAGAATGTTTGCCCAGTGGAAGGCCATCTCTAATAAAATGAATCAATACCATGAGATGATACATACTTGTTATGGCAAAGCAAAATTAGATTCCTTTAGCGAATACCACACAATTAAAAAAACTAAAGGAGGTACAAATCCGGCCGAAGTAAAATTAAGGTGTCTCAGTTTAGGTATATAGTGTTTAAGTATGTAGTGTTTAGGTATATAGTGTTTAGGTATATAGTGTTTAGGTATATAATGTTTAGGTATATAGTGTTTAGGTATATAGTGTTTAGGTATATTGTGATGGGTAAGAGGATTTCAAACAGATTGAACCGATAAACTGTTGCATTCTCTCTGAAAATGGTGTTAAATTTTATAATAGCTGTTGTGAAAATATGATTTAGAACTAATTACCCGATTTGTTACAGTCGTTGATGAGATCACACTTTCTTCAACTTTTCAATAGTTGTGTAATTGTATTTATTGTAACCTACAGCCGAATAAAACTAAAAATAATTTTATAACATGATTGGTTTGATCGAACTGATAGTATGACTCTCTCAATTTTAAAGTAGAATTTGATTTGCACCGGTAACTTTTATGTAATAGAGCCTTTGACATTCGGACATTTTCATCGAGTCGGTGTATGCACAATTTTTAACGTAAAGATTGATTAAATCTCCTGGGTTCTAGTCTGACGGTACAAAGCATTCATTTTTCACTGATATTGAAAGCGTTCTGTGTACACAAACTCAAATTAAAATTTTAAACATTTAACATCTAAAATAGGAATCAAAAATATTGCAATGATGATAATCAATTACATTAGAACTCCTATTATGTAGACCAGGGTAGCCTATTTAAATTACAACGGCAGTGTAAGCTGCGTTTTGTAATCACAGGGCAAAGGCACAATAAAATAACTTAACAATCAAAATTGCATTCAACTTTCAAAATTTATAGTTTTTTAAGTCCTCATAATAGACGAGAAGAGATCATATTTTCTTCTTAAAGAAAACATCCATTATGCAGTCTGTCAGAACACTGATTCTAGTGTTAGTGATTTATCTGACCGCGCTTCCATTCCTTGTAATTTCATTCGACGATAAAAGTCAAACTATAAGATTCATTTGATTAATGGACTTGAAGAGCTCCATTTTAAATCGTAGAATAGCATCTCTGATGTAAGATCTCGTTAAAAAAAGATTTAACTTTATCAAGTACCGATGCCTCGCAATATTTTTAAATAACCGCCACCACAAAGAAGACTAATACAAATAACCTCCAGATATTAAATCTTAATTGCTGCCAACGAAACCTGCTTTAAAATGTGCATGCTCTAAAATTCACATTCTCTATACTTCATATGCTGTAATATTCACTTTCTTTAAAGCTTTAAAATTCACGTGCTCTAAAATTCAAATGCTTTAAAATTTACATGCTCTAAAATTCACATGCTCTAAAATTTACATGCTCTAAAATTCATATGCTGTAATATTCATTTTCTCTAAAGCTTTAAAATTCACGTGCTCTAAAATTCACATGCTCTAAAATTCATATGCTTTAAAATTCTCGTGCTCTAAAATTCACGTGCTCTAAAATACACATTCTCTAAAATTCACATGCTCTAAAATTCACATCCTCTAAACTTCATATGCTGTAATATTCACATGCTCTAAAATTCATATTATGTAATATCCACTTTCTCTAAAGCTTTAAAATTCACGTGCTCTAAAATGCACATGCTTTAAAATTCACGTGCTTTAAAATACACATTCTCTAAATTCACGTGCTCTAAATTTCACGTGCTCTAAAATACATATTCTCTAAACTTCATGTGCTCTAAAATTCACGTGCTCTAAAATTCAGGTACTCTAATATACATAATCTCTAAAATTCATGTGCTCTAAAATTCACGTGCTCTATAATACACATTCTCTAAAATTCACGTGCTCTAAAATTCACGTGCTCTATAATACATATTCTCTAAAATTCACGTGCTCTAAAATTCACGTGCTCTATAATACACATTCTCTAAAATTCACGTGCTCTAAAATTCACGTGCTCTATAATACATATTCTCTAAAATTCACGTGCTCTAAAATTCACATGTTCTAAAATACACATTCTCTAAAATTCACATGCTCTACAATTCACATTCTTTAAAATTCACATGTTCTAAACTTCACGTAATCTAACGTTTGCTCTAAATTTCACATGCTGTAACGTTCATATTCTCTAAAAATCACACTCTTCAAAGTTCACATCTCTTAACAAATCACATTCTCTAAAATTCACACGCTCTAAAATTCATATGCTATAAAATTCACTCTATTTAAAATTCACATTCCCACGCTCTAAAATTCCCACGCTCAAAAATTCCCACGCTCTAAAATTCACACGCTCTAAAATTCATATTCTCTAAAATACATAAGCTCTAAATTTCATATGCTCTGAAATTCATATGCTCTGAAATTCATATGCTCTGAAATTGGTATGATCAATATTGTGTGAATGGTTTAAAACAGATACATGTTCAGGTCATTCCTGGTGATAGATTCCAGACCTCAGGTTAGTACTTTCAATGCTTGATGTGAGTATCTATCAGATATTGGTGTGAGTATCTATCAGATGATGTGAGTATCTATCAGATATTGATGTGAGTATCTATCAGATATTGATGTGAGTATCTATCAGATATTGATGTGAGTATCTATCAGATATTGCTGTGAGTATCTATCAGATTGTTGTTAAATCAACCTCGTAATAAACTATATGAAGAAGACTTTCATTTCAAACGACCCCCATTTACGGCTTCTACTTCGAACTGATGTTAAAATATAGTATGTGAGCTGAATGGTTTGTTTTAGTGTTTTACCGGCTTGTTCAAACACTATAGTTGAATAAAGCTAAACCTTTTGTAGCGTTCTGCTAAGGTTGGGGTGGTGTACTTCCAAAATATTAATTAAAATATTATGGAAGTTTCACCTGGCTCGTGAATTTAAATTTAGATTAAAGACCAAATAGGTATACGGCTCTGAGCCCCCAGTTATATATATATATATATATATATATATATATATATATATATATATATATATATATATATATATATATATATATATATATATACAACACGAAGATGAAATTCAATAATAACAATTTAATGAAACCTATAAAGTTAAATGTCACACAATCACTTGTCCTCTAAGTGATAGCCTATTTCATCTTATGATTTTCAGTGTGAGTTCGATTTTCCAACTGGCCTTTTGTTGTACTCATCTATTATCCTATCCTTCCGCTCTTCCTGAATTTCACCTCTCCCGATTTCTCTCCTCCCTTCACTTTCCTTCCGTTTCTCTATCCAGACTATTGGGACCACTTTCACTGGTCTGTCCCACGAAATTTCCTCTCCAGGTTTCCCTCTTTCCTTTTCTTTCTTCCGTCTATAACGGAGACACTGGGACCACTCACTAGTCTGTCCCTCGAAGCTTCCTTTTTAGAAGCTATACTTAGAATTATGTTCTAAGGTTTTTCCCGCCAATTAACGTATGGCTACGGAGTTCCAATTCTTTACAGACAATCCTCCTTAACGGGTAATCGGAAATTAAAGCTAGCCGGCCGGTTAAAGATATTATATTTTAAAATAAATCAGGGTCCCACCCCTTCCTCGATTCTGATTGGGTAGCGCTGGGGCCCTATCCACTCGACGTATTCAATCTGGCGGTCAGTCAGCGTATCCAGAAGATAAGGCACGCTTACTCCTTCTGGCAGCTTCTTTGATGTACAAAACATCCTTCCAGTCCAAGGTGCTAATTACACTTCTGACGGGCTTTTGGTCAGCTTCCTCTCTTAACTATGGCAACTTACGTAAGGGATGGTGTTAGCCTGCGGTCATGTGTAACAATAAACAGTGGCTTGTCCGACTTACTTGATAACACATGGTTCTAATTTAATTTTTGTGTCAGGCAACGCCACATCCCCCCACGCTTGAGAATAAAATCGGGATTTTATTCCCTCAAAATTACTCCAAATGCAAAGGCTTTACTATACGATTAAAACTAAAATCATCGTGACACTACACGAATAAATAACAAAGTCATCGTGACACTACACGAATAAAACATGAATATATATACACAGAGTGATTATTAAATTTCAGCGCTTCTGCTCATGAAATCAGCGCCTACGTTCTCTGTACCTTTCACGTATCTGATGTGCATTTGGTACTGCTGTAAGAACAGCGACCATCGCATCAAACGTCTATTCGATAATTTCGCCTGCGCGAGGTAGGCGATCGGTTGATGGTCGGTCTCCAATATGAACTTCCGTCCATATAGGTATCGCTCGAACCGTGATATGCCGAACACGATTCCGAGACATTCCCTCTCCGATACGGAGTAGTTCTTCTCGGCAGCAGACAACTTCCGACTGCCGTATGCGACAGGGAAAAGCGTTTTGTCATGCTCCTGTAGCAGTACTGCTCCCAGTCCTGTGTCGCATGCATCGGTGCGAAGAACGAATTCCTTATCCAAATCCGGTAGACGAACAACGGCGTCGGATGTAAGCCTAGCCTTCAGTGTTTGGAAAGCGTGCTCACACGCATCTGTCCAAATAATCTTACTCGGGGTCCGTTTCTTGGTTAGGTCGGACAACGGCCCCGCAATCGCGCTGAAATTGGGCACATACCTCCGGTAATACCCGGCTAATCCCAGAAATGACCTAACCTCAGTTTTCGTGGTGGGCCGTGCGGCGTTTTTCAGCTGCTCTACCTTTGACTTCTCTGGGGACAGTGTGCCTTGGCTGAGGGTATGTCCTAAGTAATCCAAGGTCCGGAACCCAAGGTGACATTTGGAAGGGCGAGCTGTTAATCCCGTCTGACGTAGCCGTTCCAAAACGTCGGCTAATAGAGTGAAGTGTTCACTCCACGTCTCTGTGGCCAACAAGAGGTCGTCCATGAAGTTGTAGACACCCCTATCGCCTAAGGGCTCCAACAACTTCCGCATCATCCTAGTAAAGACGCTGGGCGCTTTCTGTACCCCGAACGGCATGACCAACCATTGGTAGGTCCCGTCGGGAGTAGCAAAAGCGAGCTTTGCCCTATCTTCCTTCCTTACCGGAATTTGCCAATACCCCTTGGACAAATCCAGCTTGGAAAAATATTTCGCTTTTGAGACCGAAGCGAAGACATGTTCCGGGTCAGGTAACATTTCGACTTGAAATTCTGTCACCTGATTCAGCTTCCTGTAGTCGACGCAGAACCGATGAGTGCCGTCTTTCTTCTGCACTAGGACTACTGGTGAGCTGTACGGAGAGTCGGCAGGTTCGATTACTCCCAGAGAAATCATCTGCTCAATTTCCTCCCTTACAACTTGTCGTTTCGCGTGGGGCAAGTGGTATGGTTTCCGCTGCACTGGTCGGTCGTCCACCATCTTTAACCCGAACTCGACAAGCGCCGTCCTCCCGGGTTTTTCTGTTAACATGTCGGAATACCCGGCCAGCAGAGTCTCTATCTCGTCCCGCTGGCCTCCAGTTAACATGGGGTCATACTTCACGTCCGACGGAGTCTCGACCCTCGTTAATGGACAGCTCGGGACAGTGTTGGCACCTTCCGGATCGCCTTCGGCATCCTCGGTGACTATCGTGGCGACAACAAAATCGCTTACGGTCTCCCTTTCCCGGTACCTCTTGAGCAAATTGGCATGGTACAATTTCTCTTTCGTCGGTAGCCGTATCCGTAGGTTTGATCTCCGACCTTCTCGGTGACGACGTATGGACCCCTCCAGGAAACTTGCAACTTGTGTTCCTGGGGAAACAATAACAACACCTTATCCCCTACCTCAAACTGACGTGGTTTTGCGCGCTTATTGTAATTTTTCGCCTGCTGCGCCTTAGCTGGTTTGAGATTATCTTGCGCGAGAGAACAAACCTCTTCCAGTTTGTTGCGTAAATCCGAAACGTACTGGTAGGTAGTGTGTACTTCCCGGTATGCGAAAAGCATGGCAGGAATATACCTGTCCCAATCCTTGGGGCGGCCTTCGCACAATTTCTTGAGCGTGTGCTTTAGAGTCCCATTAAACCGTTCGACCAATCCGTTACATTGGGGGTGATACGGTGTAGTCGTGAGGTGCTTAATTGACATGAGACGATTCACCTCCGCCATCACACGACTCATGAATTGTGACCCTTGATCGGTCAAGATCTCGTCGGGCACTCCGACTCTTGACCAGATCACAAACAGAGCTTCAGCGACGGTTTCCGTGTCAATGTTACGCAATGCTACGGCCTCAGGATAGCGTGTAGCATAATCGACGACCGTTAAAATATACCGATTTCCGTACGCAGACGCTGGTTTTATCGGTCCGATTAAATCGATGGCGACACGTCTAAATGGTTCATCGATAAGGGGCGTACTCCCCAAGGGAATGGGTCGATGATCCGTTTTCGGTGCCATTCTCTGGCATTTGTCACAGGAGAGACAGAACCGTTTAACGTCTCCCTGGACCCCTGGCCAGTAAAACTCTTTCACCAGACGGTCACGTGTCTTAGCAATTCCCATGTGCCCTCCCATGAGACTCTCGTGCGCGAGTTTTAATACTTCGCCTCGCTTCTCTTTCGGCACGACAACTTGCTTAAACTGTTCGCTGTCTTTCCTGGCGTGGCGATATAAGATTCCCTTCTTGTACACGAACTTCACCTCGCCATTCGGAGTTTCTTTCTCTGTTCCTGCCTCTGCGTGTTTATGCAACTGCGCCAGAGTTGCGTCCTCCTGTTGCAGCTTCCTCAACGCAGCTGGAAGAACATTACTAACCGGTGTCGAGATGACTTGGATCGGCTTCTGTTTCGGCTGTCGACTCATGGCCCTGGTCTCAACAGCACTCACTGGCATAGGTGTACAGGTTTCGGGGTTCGGCTGGGGTAACACATAACGGCATCCCAGTATGACGTCATGTGATAGTCCATCCATCCAAGCAGCTGCAATCTTCCCCTTCACGTTTGGTGAATCGAGGTCAATGACAGCTACTGGTAATGAGTCACGCGCGCAGTTCGCGTACTGAACTTCTATTACCTCCCCTGTATAGTCCTCCGGCTTGACATACTTCTTGTCGACAAGCGCGGGGACGCTGCACCCAGTGTCATACAAGATGGTGGCACCTTCACCATTGACAGTTGCGGCCGCAAGGTTGGCTGGGTTGCGACTCGCTTCCGGCATGCACTCCTTCCTAGCAACGACATTCACCTGGGTCTGCCTGCCCTTGGGACAGTCCCTGGCAAAATGCCCCAGGCTCTTGCAGTTAAAACACGTCGGTGGCCCTCGCCGACTTGCAAGTCCTGGCTTCGTGGGTGAGGCCTGTCCAGGTCGATAGGTGGCATCCCTACCTGTAGGTGCCCCTCCGACCTTTCCGTCGCTCTGAAGGTTGCGGACAGCCGGCTCAACCTCCCCCATACGACGCGACTCAGAGGGTCGGGGTCGATCCGTGCCCCCGGAACCTCCACTCTTCGAGTGCGCCTGCTCATATCGCTTCGCCATGTTAGCGATCTCTTCGAGCGTCCGGTGCTCCCTCTCTGCTAGGAAGACTGTCAACTCGCGACGGTAAGTACTCAGGACATGTTCCTTGAGTATAACCTCGCGTGGCCCCTTGTACGAACGTTCGACTTCGGCCATTTTCATCCACTTCTCAAATAAACCTCGAACCCGGTTGTGGAATTGAGAGTGGGTCTCTGTTACCTTTTTCGCCGAGTCCCGAAAAAGTTTCCGGTAAGTCTCGGCGGTCAGCCGATAATGGCAGAGAAGGGCCTTATTGAGGGCATTGTAGTCATCAGCCTCTTCTGCAGCTAAGCCGTGGTAGACTTCCCGAGCTGCACCTTGCAAAAAGACTGAGACATTAATGGCCCAGTGCTGTTCAGAAACCTGATGAGCGTGTGCGAGTTTCTCGAACTGCACGAGAAAATCGTCAATAGCCTCCTCCCTGTTATTGAAGCGTGGCATGTTGATCTGGGCCAGTCGGTGATCGATGAAGGATCGTCCGGTCCCTCCAAAACTCGTACTAGCGTGGTCCCTATCGCTGTCCCTAGCTACTAGCTTTACCTTCTCCATTTCGAGAGTGTGAGCAAGTCTGGCTAGCTCCAGTTCTTTCTCTCTCTCTCTCTTTCTCTGCTGCTCTCTCCGCTGCTTCCTTGGCCAGCGCTTTCTCTGCCTTCCATTCCTTGATTCTTTCTTCGATCAATGCAGCCAGGCAATCTCCCTCGTATCCAAGATCTTCGACCCCATGGCACGGTACTCTTTGATCATTTGCCTTTCTGTAGCCATGTTTATATACTAATACGAAGTGATACCTTGTCTCAACCCTGCTAACAATGGACAGATTTTACAACTTCCTAGCCAAATACTTACCTGTCGACAACTAATTCCGTTCAGGTAAGATATTTGCTCGATATTTGCTCGATATTTGCTTCACAATTACTGCAGGTAATTAAAGATCTACAATGCATGCAAATATCAAATATAACAAACATAAGATGAAAAAATCATAAAAATTCAAAATACACTGGATGGAAAATAACTCACAACTGTTTCACACTGTTCAATAATACTCCTAACAAATAATCTTTAGGTCTTTAAACTAATATTTATGTCCAATTCAATCCCGGACGAAAGCGCCCACGGTAGCGTTCTGCTAAGGTTGGGGTGGTGTACTTCCAAAATATTAATTAAAATATTATGGAAGTTTCAACTGGCTCGTGAATTTAAATTTAGATTAAAGACCAAATAGGTATACGGCTCTGAGCCCCCAGTTATATATATATATATATATATATATATATATATATATATATATATATATATATATATATATATATATATATATATATATATATATATATATATATATATATATATATATATATATATATATATATATATATATATATATATATATATATATATATATATATATATATATATATAACACGAAGATGAAATTCAATAATAACAATTTAATGAAACCTATAAAGTTAAATGTCACACAATCACTTCTCCTCTAAATGATAGCCTATTTCATCTTATGATTTTCAGTGTGAGTTCGATTTTCCACCTGGCCTTTAGTTGTACTCATCTATTATCCTATCCTTCCGCTCTTCCTGAATTTCACCTCTCCCGATTTCTCTCCTCCCTTCACTTTCATTCCGTTTCTCTATCCAGACTATTGGGACCACTTTCACTGGTCTGTCCCACGAAACTTCCTCGCCAGGTTTCCCTCTTTCCTTTTCTTTCTTCCGTCTATAACGGAGACACTGGGACCACTCACTAGTCTGTCCCTCGAAGCTTCCTTTTTAGAAGCTATACTTAGAATTATGTTCTAAGGTTTTTCCCGCCAATTAACGTATGGCTACGGAGTTCCAATTCTTTACAGACAATCCTCCTTAACGGTTAATCGGAAACTAAAGCTAGCCGGCCGGTTAAAGATATTATATTTTAAAATAAATCAGGGTCCCACCCCTTCCTCGATTCTGATTGGGTAGCGCTGGGGCCCTATCCACTCGACGTATTCAATCTGGCGGTCAGTCAGCGTATCCAGAAGATAAGGCACGCCCACTCCTTCTGGCAGCTTCTTTGATGTACAAAACATCCTTCCAGTCCAAGGTGCTAATTACACTTCTGACGGGCTTTTGGTCAGCTTCCTCTCTTAACTATGGCAACTTACGTAAGGGATGATGTTAGCCTGCGGTCATGTGTAACAATAAACAGTGGCTTGTCCGACTTACTTGATAACACATGGTTCTAATTTAATTTTGGGTCGGGCAACTCCACACCTTTATATATCGCTTAATAAATCAGAACAAAGCTTGAGTAGACACGAGACGAAAGAATTGGGTAGACCCAGTCTTGCCCTATAATAAATGTTAAATACAATACACCTTTTGTTTATATGTTACAATCATAATCTGCAAGGTGTTGGAGCTGTCCAGATAATACGCTGTAACGTGACTCTAATTACGTCATCATTGATATCGAACTAGAGATAGTCGTGTGTTAACGTTCGATTGACAGATAGGGGTCACGGGCAATTTTTACCCACTCCAAAGGTCATATGACAATAGTAATAAGTCGGTTAAAAATGATGCTATGAATGGATAGTTGTAGACTTTAAAGGAGTCAAACAGTTACAGTGTAATGTCTTACTGTATGTTCTACGTCAATTGAAATGATCATTGCATTTCGAATATTTTGGCTTTTAACAGAAAACGGTCTTGATAGTTATCGAATGACCGCGAGTAATGCTTGCATGGTCAGGTGTAATAATAGCGAATTTGCGTAGAAGGAACACTCGATTAATTCTTTAAAGAACTGGGTAAAATGCTACTAACTTAAAGGTTATAACGGCACAAAATTCGAGTGTTTAATTAGATGTGATAGCCCTGTTATATCAGACAGCCAACAAGACGAGACAACACATTCTAGACTTGTCCTAAGAAGATTGTAACCTCACAGACATTGAGATAGTATCTTCTTTAAAATTAGAGATAAGTGTCGATCCGAATTTTATGTTACTATAATGTAAAGCTGGCATTGCCCTTTCCATGGTAAAGCTGGCATGGCCCGTTCCGTGGTAAAGCTGGCATGGCCCGTTCCGTGATAAAGCTGGCATGGCCCGTTCCATGGTAAAGCTGGCATGGCCCGTTCCATGGTAAAGCTGGCATGGCCCGTTCCATGGTAATACACCTTGGCAATCTTAGTGGAATTTAATTTCAGACGCCTTTATGTGCTTTGTACAAACAATCTATTAACAAAGATATAGCAGTTCGTATTTATCCATTTGGATTTAAATTAGATTTCGTCGCGAAAGGCAGTTTGTACAATCCTCTTCGATAACAAAAGCTTAATGTTTCAAGAACTATGACGAACAGCTCGATAAATACTCCTTGGTGAAAATAGAGGACATTAAATGAGGCAAGTGGTGTGTGTGTGTCTGTCTGTGTGTGTGTGTGTGTGTGTGTGTGTGTGTGTGTATGTGATTTGGATTTTTAACGTAGCTTTAAACATTTTTCAGTCATATCGTTATAATTTCTGCAGTGTGGCAGCTTAAATTAATGTCTAGTATTGGGGCATCATGCCGATGACATATAGCATCCTGACCCACCTTTTCACATTATCCTGACATCAGACCGAACAGTTCTAACACTAATGTCTCAATGTTGAGCGTCAAGCAAGGCCGATGTTAGTACCATTTCTGTAAGTTTTTGTTATGAATTAGTAGACGATCGAACCAAACCCTCCCGCATCCGAGGCTGACGCTCAAACCACTAAGACACTTAAGCCGTCTGCAAGTGTTAAATATTGCCTCTAAATTCCATTATTGTTGCTGGACACGTTATGTTGCCAACGTTTTCCGTTTGAAATCAGGGGAAAATACTTTGCAAAAGATAAATTTGTCGTTTGGTATTGCAATTAGACTGAAATATACATCTTTTTTAGATAGATAAGATGACGATAGGTAAACATGTTAGTAGATATAACAATTCAAAGGTAACATTAATTGTAGCTGAGATATAAAGGTGGATATGTCAGTAAATATGTCTGGAAAACCGATGAGTTGGTACGTAAGTAGGTATCAAAGTGAATTGCCTGACAGACAGGTCAATGCAAAGAAAGACAAATGTTTCAATTAATATGTAGGTAGAAGTAATAAAAGACTATTGGTAAGACAGCTAAACTCGGCAAATAAACAGAAAGGAAGTATCGTTGGTATGATGAAAGACCCATCTTTTGGTAGATAACTAGTTAGAAAGGTACTCTTCTGGTAGATAAGTATGCGATAAGTTAGGCCGCCAGGTGAGCAGCGACTGCTATGCTATATATGGTAGAATTCCTTGCTGTCTCTTTAACAGGCACTACAATTCAGTTTCCTCCAAGTTTTGAATATTCACCTCATTATGAGCTGATCCGGCTTGTTTCTGAAATTTAGGGCGTTATTTCAATTTCAGCTAAATATCAGTAGATATGGAGACATCAGTTCATACGCGCCATTTAGTAGATTGGGAGACCTCATTCCACAGGTGTTTGTCAGTAGATTAGAGAGACGACACTACATACCTATTACTCGACTTACGTATAGACATTATTAGAGGATTTGGAAACATCATCGCCTGTTATGTTAATCAACATGTTTTGGAACATCACTACACATATGTTATTATGCAGATTTAAGAACATCAATACGCATGTTTTCATTACTACTTTTCAAACAGTCACTAAACAGGATTTGCCTAATGGATTTGGAGACAGCACTACATCGTTGTTATTCAGTAGATTTTGGAGAAATCACTCCGCAGAAAAAACTACATACACGTCACGCAATATATATGTTGACGTCACAAGTGTTACTCAATAGATCCCAAGGATTCGGTTCACAGGTGTTACTCCATGAATTCACATCAAATATTTGATCGACTGTCACTTGAGACTGTGATATTGTGTTTAGCTGCTACATAGTATTTCGCTACACAGTCTGAATATAAAATATAACTGTGAACGTTTAGATTCTACATAGTATTTCGCTACAGTCTGTATATAAAATATAACTGTGAACGTTTAGATTCTACATTGTATTTCGCTACAGTCTGTATATAAAAAATAACTGTGAACGTTTAGATTCTACATAGTATTTCGCTACACAGTCTGTATATAAAAAATAACTGTGAACGTTCAGATTCTACATAGTATTTCGCTACACAGTCTGTATATAAAAAATAACTGTGAACGTTTAGATTCTACATAGTATTTCGCTACACAGTCTGTATATAAAAAATAACTGTGAACGTTTAGATTCTACATAGTATTTCGCTACACAGTCTGTATATAAAAAAAAAAACTGTGAACGTTTAGATTCTACATAGTATTTCGCTACAGTCTGTATATAAAAATAACTGTGAACGTTTAGAATCTACATAGTATTTCGCTACAGTCTGTATATAAAAAATAACTGTGAACGTTTAGATTCTACATAGTATTTCGCTACACAGTCTGTATATAAAAAAAAAAACTGTGAACGTTTAGATACTACATAGTATTTCGCTACACAGTCTGTATATAAAAAATAACTGTGAACGTTTAGATACTACATAGTATTTCGCTACACAGTCTGTATATAAAAAATAACTGTGAACGTTTAGATACTACATAGGATTTCGCTACGGTCTGTATATAAAAAATAACTGTTAACGTTTAGATTCTACATAGTATTTCGCTACACAGTCTGTATATAAAAAATAACTGTGAACGTTTAGATTCTACATAGTTTTTCGCTACACAGTCTGTATATAAAATATAACTGTGAACGTTTAGATACTACATAGTATTTCGCTACACAGTCTGTATATAAAAATAACTGTGAACGTTTAGATACTACATAGTATTTCGCTACACAGTCTGTATAAAAAAAATAACTGCGAACGTTTAGATACTACATAGTATTTCGCTACAGTCTGTATATAAAAAATAACTGTGAACGTTTAGATTCTACATTGTATTTCGCTACAGTCTGTATATAAAATATAACTGTGAACGTTTAGATTCTACATTGTATTTCGCTACGGTCTGTATATAAAAAATAACTGTGAACGTTTAGATTCTACATAGTATTTCGCTACACAGTCTGTATATAAACAATAACTGTGAACGTTTAGATACTACATAGTATTTCGCTACACAGTCTGTACATAAAAAATAACTGTGAACGTTTAGATTCTACATAGTATTTCGCTACACAGTCTGTATATAAAATATAACTGTGAACGTTTAGATTCTACATAGTATTTCGCTACACAGTCTGTATATAAAAAATAACTGTGAACGTTTAGATTCTACACAGTATTTCGCTACAGTCTGTATATAAAAAATAACTGTGAACGTTTAGATTCTACATAGTATTTCGCTACAGTCTGTATATAAAAAATAACTGTGAACGTTTAGATACTACATAGTATTTCGCTACAGTCTGTATATAAAAAATAACTGTGAACGTTTAGATTCTACATAGTATTTCGCTACAGTCTTTATATAAAAAAATAACTGTGAACGTTTAGATTCTACATAGTATTTCGCTGCAGTCTGTATATAAAAAAATAACTGTGAACGTTTAGATTCTACATAGTATTTCACTACACAGTCTGTATATAAAAAATAACTGTGAACGTTTAGATACTACATAGTATTTCGCTACACAGTCTGTATATAAAAAAATAACTGTGAACGTTTAGATTCTACATAGTATTTCGCTACACAGTCTGTATATAAAAAATAACTGTGAACGTTTAGATACTACATAGTATTTCGCTACACAGTCTGTATATAAAAAAATAACTGTGAACGTTTAGATACTACATAGTATTTCGCTACACAGTCTGTATATAAAAAATAACTGTGAACGTTTAGATACTACATAGTATTTCACTACACAGTCTGTATATAAAAAATAACTGTGAACGTTTAGATACTACATAGTATTTCGCTACGGTCTGTATATGAAAAATAACTGTTAAGGTTTAGATTCTACATAGTATTTCGCTACACAGTCTGTATATAAAAAATAACTGTGAACGTTAAGATTCTACATAGTATTTCGCTACACAGTCTGTATATAAAATATAGCTGTGAACGTTAAGATACTACATAGTATTTCGCTACACAGTCTGTATATAAAAATAACTGTGAACGTTTAGATACTACATAGTATTTCGCTACACAGTCTGTATATAAAAAAATAACTGTGAACGTTTAGATACTACATAGTATTTCGCTACAGTCTGTATATAAAAAATAACTGTGAATATTTAGATTCTACATAGTATTTCGCTACAGTCTGTATATAAAATATAACTGTGAACGTTTAGATTCTACATAGCATTTCGCTACACAGTCTGTATATAAACAATAACTGTGAACGTTTAGATACTACATAGTATTTCGCTACACAGTCTGTATATAAAAAATAACTGTGAACGTTGAGATTCTACATAGTATTTCGCTACACAGTCTGTATATAAAATATAACTGTGAACGTTTAGATTCTACATAGTATTTCGCTACACAGTCTGTATATAAAAAACAACTGTGAACGTTTAGATACTACATAGTATTTCGCTACACAGTCTGTATATAAAATATAACTGTGAACGTTTAGATTCTACATAGTATTTCGCTACAGTCTGTATATAAAAAATAACTGTGAACGTTTAGATACTACATACTATTTCGCTACACAGTCTGTATATAAAAAATAACTGTGAACGTTTAGATTCTACATAGTATTTCGCTACACAGTCTGTATATAAAAAATAACTGTGAACGTTTAGATTCTACATAGTATTTCGCTACACAGTCTGTATATAAAAAATAACTCTGAACGTTTAGATTCTACATAGTATTTCGCTACACAGTCTGAATATAAAAAATAACTGTGAACGTTTAGATTCTACATAGTATTTCGCTACACAGTCTGTATATAAAAAATAACTGTGAACGTTTAGATTCTACATAGTATTTCGCTACAGTCTGTATATAAAAAATAACTGTGAACGTTTAGATTCTACATTGTATTTCGCTACAGTCTGTATATAAAAAATAACTGTGAACGTTTAGATTCTACATAGTATTTCGCTACACAGTCTGCATATAAAAAATAACTGTGAACGTTTAGATTCTACATTGTATTTCGCTACAGTCTGTATATAAAAAATAACTGTGAACGTTTAGATTCTACATAGTATTTCGCTACACAGTCTGTATATAAAAAAATAACTGTGAACGTTTAGATACTACATAGTATTTTGCTACACAGTCTGTATATAAAATATAACTGTGAACGTTTAGATCCTACATAGTATTTCGCTACAGTCTGTATATAAAAAATAACTGTGAACGTTTAGATACTACATCGTATTTCGCTACACAGTCTGTATATAAAAAAATAACTGTGAACGTTTAGATACTACATAGTATTTCGCTACACAGTCTGTATATAAAAAAATATCTGTGAACGTTTAGATTCTACATAGTATTTTGCTACACAGTCTGTATATAAAAAAATAACTGTGAACGCTTAGATACTACATAGTATTTCGCTACAGTCAGTATATAAAATATAACTGTGAACGTATAGATTCTACATTAGATTACGCTACAGTCTGTATATAAAATATAACTGTGAACGTTTAGATTCTACATTGTATTTCGCTACACAGTCTGTATATAAAAAATAACAGTTAACGTTTAGATACTACATAGTATTTCGCTACACAGTCTGTATATAAAATATAACTGTGAACGTTTAGATTCTACATAGTATTTCGCTACAGTCTGTATATAAAATATAACTGTGAACGTTTAGATACTACATAGTATTTCGCTACAGTCTGTATATAAAAAATAACTGTGAACGTTTAGATACTACATAGTATTTCGCTACAGTCTGTATACAAAAAAATAACTGTGAACGTTTAGATTCTACATAGTATTTCGCTACAGTCTGTATATAAAAAAATAACTGTAAACGTTTAGATACTACATAGTATTTCGCTACACAGTCTGTATATAAAAAATAACTGTGAACGTTTAGATACTACATAGTATTTCGCTACACAGTCTGTATATAAAAAAATAACTGTGAACGTTTAGATTCTACATAGTATTTCGCTACACAGTCTGTATATAAAAAAAAACTGTGAACGTTTAGATACTACATAGTATTTCGCTACACAGTCTGTATATAAAAAGATAACTGTGAACGTTTAGATACTACATAGTATTTCGCTACACAGTATGTATATAAAAAATAACTGTGAACGTTTAGATTCTACAAAGTATTTCGCTACACAGTCTGTATGTAAAAAATAACTGTGAACGTTTAGATACTAGATAGTATTTTGCTACACAGTCTGTATATAAAAAATAACTGTGAACGTTTAGATACTACATAGTATTTCGCTACAGTCTGTATATAAAAAATAACTGTGAACGTTTAGATTCTACATAGTATTTCGCTACACAGTCTGTGTATAAAAAATAACTGTAAACGTTTAGATTCTACATAGTATTTCGCTACACAGTCTGTATATAAAAAATAACTGTAAACGTTTAGATACTACATAGTATTTCGCTACACAGTCTGTATATAAAAAGATAACTGTGAACGTTTAGATACTACATAGTATTTCGCTACACAGTCTGTATATAAAAAATAACTGTGAACGTTTAGATTCTACATAGTATTTCGCTACACAGTCTGTATATAAAAAATAATTGTGAACGTTTAGATACTACATAGTGTTTCGCTACACAGTCTGAATATAAAAAATAACTGTGAACGTTTAGATACTACATAGTATTTCGCTACACAGTCTGTGTATAAAATATAGCTGTGAACGTTTAGATTCTACATGGTATTTCGCTACAGTCTGTATATAAAATATAACTGTGAACGTTTAGATACTACATAGTATTTCGCTACAGTCTGTATATAAAAAAATAACTTTGAACGTTTAGATACTACATAGTATTTCGCTACACAGTCTGTATATAAAATATAACTGTGAACGTTTAGATCCTACATAGTATTTCGCTACAGTCTGTATATAAAAAATAACTGTGAACGTTTAGATACTACATAGTATTTCGCTACACAGTCTGTATATAAAAAAATAACTGTGAACGTTTAGATACTACATAGTATTTCGCTACACAGTCTGTATATAAAAAAATATCTGTGAACGTTTAGATTCTACATAGTATTTCGCTACACAGTCTGTATATAAAAAATAACTGTGAACGTTTAGATACTACATAGTATTTCGCTACACAGTCTGTATATAAAAAAATAACTGTGAACGTTTAGATACTACATAGTATTTCGCTACACAGTCTGTATATAAAAAAATATCTGTGAACGTTTAGATTCTACATAGTATTTCGCTACACAGTCTGTATATAAAAAATAACTGTGAACGTTTAGATACTACATAGTATTTCGCTACACAGTCTGTATATAAAAAAATAACTGTGAACGTTTAGATTCTATATAGTATTTCGCTACACAGTCTGTATATAAAAATTAACTGTGAACGTTTAGATACTACATAGTATTTCGCTACACAGTCTGTATATAAAAAGATAACTGTGAACGTTTAGATACTACATAGTATTTCGCTACACAGTCTGTATATAAAAAATAACTGTGAACGTTTAGATTCTACATAGTATTTCGCTACACAGTCTGTATATAAAAAATAACTGTGAACGTTTAGATACTACATAGTATTTCGCTACACAGTCTGTATTTAAAAAATAACTGTGAACGTTTAGATTCTACATAGTATTTCGTTACACAGTCTGTATATAAAAAATAACTGTGACCGTTAAGATTCTACATAGTATTTCGCTACACAGTCTGTATATAAAAAATAACTGTGAACGTCTAGATACTACATAGTATTTCGCTACAGTCTGTATATAA